>WTSP01013120.1:6762-19774 GCA_025331215.1 Actenoides lindsayi
GCTGACATTTGCTGTGTAATTGTTTTAATTTTTTTTTTTTTTTTTTTTTTTTTTTTTTTTTTTTTTTTTTTTTTTCTCAACACATTGGTTTACTTCTGTTGTTTGGCTGCTTTGCTTCCTAACTGTGTAGAGAGTGTTGTATTATTTTAGGAGCATTAGCTTTCACACAGAAAACTGCAGTTAGATAATTGTAAAGTTGCTGAGTTTCCCTCTGATCTTCTGTACAGTCATCTAAGCTTGTGGAAACTCCACTGTGGTCAGTGAAGTCACACTGGTGCAAAAGTGGCATCTGGGAGACTAAGTTCAGAGTGCTGGTATTATAGAGAAGTGTGCAGGTAAGTGTGTAAGTATAATGCAAAATGAGAGGGGGTGTGTGCAGGCTACATATGGTAAAATAAAAGTCTGAGAATAAAGGATGGAAAGATAATGGAGGGATAAAACAAACCCATGAAACTGACAATGTCCAGGATTATTAAAATATTATTTTGCATAAAATGTCATTACAATTTTGTTTAAATTTAATGCAATTTACCAGACCATAAAGAACTCTTTAGAATAAATGGCTGGTTTCCAGGCAAAGCTACTGTGCTGCTGATTACAATACGTTCTGATATTTATGACAGTTTTATAATTCTTGTATTTTGTACCTAGCTGTGCTCTGAAGTGTCTCTGCTTTGCTGGAGGCTTTCTCCTGGGAAATGGAACTAAAGTTTTGTGGCCTGAAAAACAGTTTGACAGGAAAATGCTATTAGTATAGGATGCAAGCCTGTTGCTAATTTGTGTAAAACTGTTAAAAATGAGGATTCATTTTATAAACACAAATACTTATGTAAATTTATTGTCATAAAAACATGTCATTGACTTCAGTAGATATTTACATATAAGTAAACCTAACAATATGGGTCAGATCCATGTCTAGACTTTTAAGTAAAATAGTACTATTATTGACAAAATTCACAGGATGATTACCGTTGTCACTTTAGAGAAAGCACAAGTTGAAGCATTTCTATAACTATTTAGGTAATACTGATTTAATGTTTTCAATAAAAACATTTGAAAAAATTTTCAATTAGAAATATTATGAACATTGGCATCATGATAATCAAAAATATATTTTTTAATTTTTCTTTAAAAAGACACTTGTTGAAATAACATTTTGACTAAAAATTGTTATCCAGCTCCAAGAAAAATATTTTGTATATTTGTTTAGGTTTTCCTATATGCACTTAGAGCTACAAGCACTAAACTCTAAAACTTGAATCAGACGTACTGCCCATTTAGCAGCCAGATAGCAAGAGGGAGATAGAAAAAGATTGAAATGGGCTTAAAGGTGGCGTATGGTATTCAGCTTTGCAGGCAGCATCTTTATGCTTGCCAATATTTAGGATATAGAGCCCAAACTCAGTTCATTCCCTGTAACATAAGAGCCTTGTCACCCTCTCTCTTCAATGTGAGGGAGGAAAGCCTTAACAGCAATGACAAATCTACTCTGTCTTCTGCTGTGCTATCTGTGTTTGCTGCAGAGGGTTATTAAAGAGGTACTCCTGGCACCCCTTTGCCCCCGAACTGCCATGCTAATCAAACCACAGATTGTCCTGAAAAGGGTTTATTTCAAGAGTGCTGCTCCATTTCAGAGTGCTGGCTGTGAGAGATAATGAAATCATCTGTAGTGCTGCAGAAAAACGGGTTTAGAATGTAATCACACAAGAACCCCTAAATTAAATGAGGTCAGTCTGGTCTGTACACAGATGGAGGGAAGATCTCCATGGAACTCTAAATTATTTAAGGAGATATTTATGAGTATATACAGTATGTGACTTTTTTTTTTTTTCCTGTATTAGTACTGACCAGGTATTATGCTAGTTAGACCCTTATTGCAAAAGATGTCATATTTCAGATAAAACATAAAAAAAAGTCCTGAACAAATTTCGCCATTAAAAATTATTTAATAATAAAAATATTTCTCATAATGTTCCCATGGGCAAATTTGAAGTAGGAAATTACATTCTGCTTGCCTTAATTAACCCTGAAGTCTGTGAAATGCATGTTTTTCCTTCTTATCCTAACAGCTTTGTATTGCAGCTTTTCTCCATACTCAGTGTTCATAGACTACCATTTAAAAGAAAAAAAAAAAAAAAAAAAAAAGAACGAAAAAAACCCCTGCTACATACAATTTTAAAGAACATATAAAATAGCTAATAACCTGAAGGTATTAACTTTATTACAGAGGAAAATTTGTGATCTACAACAGAGCTTTCTGTGTAAATATTTTTATTACTCTTCAGCAAATGATATATTTTTCAAATCCAGTATGAAATAAATATACAAGGAAATCTGGAAAAAAAGGTGTAGTATTTAACATTGAAATATTTCAGTATGAAGCGATGGAGAAGTAAAGGCAGTGGAAAATGTCAGTCAACTTCAGAGAGAAACACATATTAAAATCTTTCTGAATACTAACATAACTTGCTAGTAAAATATGGGTGAAAAGAAAAACATGTTTCTGTACAATCCACAAGGAGTCAGTTTGAAGAATATAAGATTAATAATTCAGATGGTGCTGTCCAATTAGAATTTATTTCAAATTGGATTTTTTTTTTTTCCAAATGGACATAGTCAACCTCCTTGTGGTCCCTCTGAAGCCAATAGTCTTAGTAGCTTGTTCAAATTGAAAAACAAGTAAAATTATTTTACATTACACAGGAATATTTAGCACCAAAAGTGTTCCTGGTCAGTTTATAGCACATAATATTAAAAACTTCTCATAATAATACAGAAGAAAAGGATGGGGTAGTACATCAGGCTTTGATCTTAACAGGATTTTTGTCCATTCTTAATTAAGTGTGCACATCCATTTGCATTCAGTAGGAATTCTGTCTGTTTATCTATTAAGCATGTGTCAGTGTCTTGATCAGTTTTAACCACAAGGCACAGAGATTATAAGGAAAAACATATTCCTTTATTCAATATTTTGTATACATTCATACATAACTTTTATGGACAGTAGTCATTTTGAGTGTATTAATCCAAATGGAAGAATCTAATTATAGGCATTAGCCACATCTAGGTACTTTAAGGTTACAGATTCCTGATTAAACTATTTATCAACATTGCTTGGGTCATTCAATAAATTTTCTTCTCCTGTCCATGAACACATCAAAATGTTTAAACTAAAAATAAAGCAGAAAGGGTCCAATTCATCCTTTTGGGTCTGAAATTAAAACAACAGCTGTAAATTTCTGTTATAACATTTTTGGCAGTTCCCTTAGCAGTATTGCAAGACAGATTATCCACTTTAGGAAAACAAGAGTAAAGAAACAACAACAGCAACAAAAACAACAAATGGACAAAGCAGAAGGAAATGGAGAAAACTTAAATTGAACCACAATTGCTGAGTCAGCACAGAGGCACTCAGAAAAGTGCTTCTGTGCAAAGGAAAATGAGCTCTGTAATTCCCATCTCAGATACGCTTAGTGAAGAATTTCCACATGAGTGTCTACGCTTGTCAGGTTTCTTTTTTGAACTGCTACCCACAGTTTCTGTGTTATCATCTGATAAAGCACCTGTAAAATTTAGTGGTTGAATCATATATTATTTTCCATCTCTGTTGTGGAATACCACCACTGACCTCTTGAAACATGGCACTAAAGACTGAGTCTTGCTTGACTCAGTTGTACAACTGAAATGTGATCTTCTCTATTTATTGTTTTATCTTCACAACTTCTCTGCTGCCTTAACTCTGCATAATCATCAGATTCCTTTAATGAAAACACTTCTCAGAATTCATCCTAACAGTCTGTATTTTGAAAAGTTCATGAAGTTCTTGTCATACCCAATTGTATTTCATGTTAGTGATTCAGCATTTTCATCATATTTAAGAAATGTTTAAGAAAATAAAAACATAAGAGTTTCCTGTTACAATTGTGTGTTTCACAGCTGCAGGTATGCTTGTGTGTATATTATACTTCCATAGGAAACTATGGGTGTAAAGCTCCAAGGGGCTTGAAGACAGAACAAGGTGGAATTTTTCTGAAGTCTACTTAAGAAAATGCTGTTTTGCTAGGGAGGTGCAGAAGCATTTGTATTAAAGATCAAGGGGATTGAACCACGTGGGAGTTAAATTACTATACCTACTGATTATGAAAAAAAAAATGCACCTAGAAAAGACTAAAGAACCACAAATGCATATCAGTCGGAGTATTAGTAACACCATCCTGATATTGTAATGCTAGTTAAAAAGTAGCTTCAGTATTTATGTAGTTGTAATTTCAACGGTGTACCTGGGAGCTCAAATAATCCTCAGCAAGAGACACAATCACTTCTTAACCCCCTTTCTCTGAAAATTACAGCAGAAAGTATCTTTAAATAAGCATCCAATGTTAAGATCAGTGATATGCAAAATTAATGTGCTATCAAAGCCAAACCGTCTTTGTTTTCAGATAACACATAAAAGCTATCTTGTGACAACTTTTAGATGTTAAAAGCCCCATGATACTTTTCTTAAGAGGCAGAGCATTAATTTTCAATTGTTTGTCCAAACCTAGTGTGGGTAATTATATTCCTTCCATTTAAAAAATCATAATCATCCTTTTAATTGAATACAGTATAGTTTTTTCTTCCCCTAAAAATCAAGATAGGTTATGTTTTTAAGCAGCTAACAGATACTTATGCATGTGATTGCATTTCACCTGCAGTCAGTTCATATTCTGAGATCAGATAATCCCATCACCTAAAATTTAGGATGCAAATTTAAGTGCATATGCATGAAGATATGATGTCTCAACTAATATCTGAGGAAAATATTAGATGGCATCCACAAAGCAGTACTGAACTTTGTAAGCCAAATTATATCATCAGGAATCTTTACATTGATTTCTACTAATTTTGAATTAGGCTTTTTTTGAATAATAAAACAGGATGACAAGAAACAAAGATAAAATTTTTACTCCACTGAAATTAACAATAGCTTTGTGAGTGATTTCAATGTAGCCTGTCTTTCATTCAAAGAGACTTTTTTTGGTTTACTTCGGTTCATTCTAAGGGAGAAAGAAGAAAAGGGGTCAATAAGAAGAAATTATGTTTTCTCTCATTAACAAGTACTGCTGATCTAGTTCATTTTGACATTCACAGTGTATGTGAAATCAAACCAGGTGCTATGTAAATATAGGTTTTGAACCACAAAATAGTAATTAACTATAATTAAATTTTACTTTCTTGACAGTAGAAGAAAAAATGTATTTTCAATTTACCTCTCACAGGAGGTAAATTTAAATGAGGGGACAAGTTAATGGGGAAATTTAAAATAACTACAATTTGTCTCCATTAGGATAAAATAGAAGTTTACTCATGTTATAGAAGTTAACAAAAAGGCATTAAGTAAACAGCATGCAACAGATAACAACATACTAATACAAAAATAATACATCTCCTTAAAAATCTCAAATGCTGATGAGGAAAAAAAAAAGATTAATGTATAAGATTCTCTCCAAAGCACTTTATCAGTGTTTGCAATACAAATGTTTAATATAACCAAAAACCTTAATAAAATTCTCATATGGCAATTGACTCCAGTGGAAAAAATGGTAACAAATGCAGAAGGGACTGAGGTATTAATTCACTGTTCATACAGTATTGTAAATCACAACAAAGGGACAAAGTAAACTATATGGATAAATGGGATGAGAACATTAGCTTCTATTTCCAAGTACCTTGGGGATGCTGAGAACAGGTATTTTGTGCATTAGCTCATTTGTCTACTTGTATATACAGTGTAGAAGGAAACATACTGAACCTGTATGTATCTTATTTAAAAAAAATAAAAATAAAAATAGAGAAGTTCATTAAAAATAGCATTTTTTAACTATGTAGCACAGACTTGAAAGAAAACAGAATAGAAAGAGATCAGTGGGATTCTCATTAAGCTATAGGAGATTCTGTTGGACAAATTCCTTGGTTTGGAACATGTCAGGAACATGCCAGTAGCAGACATGGGAAGGAAAAAGGACTAGAATACACAGAGATCCATCCAGTCGCTAGCAGACAGGGGAGTCCCTGTAGGAAAGAGTCAAGACAGCATGGCCCTTGTGCTACTTTGAGTAAAGCTTGGTGTTGGTTTACACCCAGCAGTACTGAGGACTGGAAGAGGATGGATGATTACTTAAGAGTTTGTCACCAGCAGCAGCCGGCGCTTTAAAACACAGAAAGAAGTTCAAAACTGAAGTTAATATACTGGCTCGCTCTTTCTATGCCTCCCTCTTATGCGACATTATATACATAATTTATATAATATATGAGATAAGGTAACTTTTTTGCTATTCATCCCTTGCCTATGCACATATTTTCTTTAAAAATGTTACTGAAAAGATTAGGATTTTCTGTAATGTCACAGGGTAGTTTGTTAGTTATGTGAAGTAGAGTTATAAAGCAGTCACATAAAAATTGTTAATTTCATAGTGAACATGAACAAATGTCTAAATATTCTATTTGAAATAGTGATCATGTTTAAACTGACAATTCTTTTACATTTAAGTGTTGCATTCTTGCATGTCATTAGTATGATTTACACTTATTTACGTGGAGATGTGCTTATTATACTGATTGGATATTTACTGGTTTATTCTTCTTACCACCGTACTCTAATGCCTATAAAGCTGTGGGAATATGAATTAAGTTTCATTGGGTTTTTGGCTGCGGTTTTTTGTGCTCACAAATAATCAAGATATTATTAACAAAGCTCCACTTGTAGAATTTAAATAGTGTCAGAATTTGACTTGCAGATCTAAGGACGAATTTGCAAGGTTGACTGTCAGAATAGTTTTTCGTTTTTTTAAAAAAAAATTGTCAACAGAGTACACTTAAGACAGAGTTAATGAGAGACAACACACAGAGTGTCCAATTATACATTTTTTTACAGATTGCTTACTAGAGTATAACTATGCTTTAATAGCATACACAAAGTCAAAGAGCCCACGTAAGTATAGTCAAGACAATTGAGGATGAATTTATTCAGAGGATACAGAAATTAAGGCATAGATCCTTACATTAGAAGCTGTCACCTGGGGATTGCTATTAGATTAGCTAGGACACAGGGATTACAGATGAGCAAGAGAAGTAGGCGACACCAGAACTTAAGAAAGGCCCAGTAAAACAGCGTGTTGGTCTAATACAAAAGGTTTCTGGATTAGAAAACTGTCAAAGTACATAGTCCTTCCCATTTACTTTGGCTGTCTTCCTATGGCTGTCAAGACATAGGACTCTTATTCCAGATTTACTATGGGTCATGTAAGCCTGCAGAGACTTCACCTGTCTCAAAGATGTAATGGAATGTTTGGCAGCAGGTTGAACAACTTGGTGAGGCAGGCTTTAAAATTAAGTACTCATGGGGCTTCAGAAACTTCAGAAAGTGCAGTTAGAACAATCTTAGCTAAATAGGAAAATAACTGAACAGGACTAGTTCTGTTCTAACTCAACCCAGGACAACAGGAGAGATGCCTAAGGATGGGATGAAAACCAATGTCATTCCAGTCTTTAAAAAGGGCAAGAAGGAGGACCCAAGAAATGACAGGCCAGTCAGCCTCCCCTCCATCCCTGAAAAGGTGATGTAAGAGCTCATTCTGGAGGTCATGTCTAAGCATGTGGAGGAAAAGAAGGTTATGAGGAGTGGTCAGCATGGATTCACCAAGGGGAAGTCGTGCTTGACCAAACTGATAGCCTTCTATGATGTCATGACTAGTTGGATAAATGAAAGGAGAGCAGTGAATGTTATTTACCTCGACTTCAGTAAGGCTTTTGACACTCTCCTGTAACATCCTCATAAGGGATCTCAGGAAGTGTGGATTAGATGAGGGGATAGCAAGGTTGATTGAGAACCGGCTGAATGACAGAGCTCAGACGGTTGTAATCAGCATAACAGAGTATAGCTGGAGGCCTGTAGCGCTGTTCCCCAGGATTTAGTTCTGGGTCCTATCTTGTTCAACATCTTCATCAATGACCTGTATGAAGGGATGGAGTGTACTCTCAGCAAGTTTTCTGAGGATACAAAACTGGGAAGAGTCACTGATACACCGGAAGACTGTGCTGCAATTCAGTGAGATCTGGACAGGCTGGAGAGTTGGGCAGAAGGAAACCTAATGAAGTTCAACAATGTCAAGTATGGAGTCCTGCACCTGGGGAGGAATAATCCCATGCACCACTAAAGGTTGGGGATTGACCTGCTGGAAAGCAGCTCCATGGAGAAGACTTGGATGTCTTAGTGGAAAACAGGTTAACCATGTGTCAAAGGAGGTTCTCCTTCTCTATTCTTCCCTAGTGACTCCACATCTGGAGTATTTTGTCCAGTTCTGGTCTATCCAGTTCAGGAGAGACAGGGAACTACTGGAGAGAGTACAACAGAGGACTACAAAGTTAATGAGGGAATTGGAACATCTCACAAGGAAAGTCTGATATCTCTGTTTAAACTGTAGATGGGAAGACTGAGAGGGGATCTTATCAATGTTTGTAAATATTTAAAGCACAGGTGTCAGGAGGATGGGGCCAGTCTCTTTTCAGCGTTGCCCAGTGATAGAACAGGAGGCAGCAGATACAAATTGGAACAACAGAAGTTCTACCCAAACATAAGGAGAAACTTCTTTGAGGATGATGGAGTACTGGAACAGGCTGCTCAGAAACATTGTGGATTTTCCTTCTCTGGAGACTTTCAAAACCTTTCTGGACGCATTCCAGTGTAATTTGCTCTAGGTGAACCTGCTTTAGCAGGGGGGTTGAACTAGATGATTCCCAGAGGTCCTTTCCAACCCCTACCATTCTGTGATTTCGGGAACTGACATTTTTAACAGCTAACATTCTTCTCTTTAACAGGTGTGAGGGGTACTGTTATTCTCAATCTAATTACTTTATAGTTTAATACTTTTGTGAAGCTTGAGTCCCATCAGCAAAGAAGTATCTAGGTTACAGTTTGGAGAAAAAAATGCAGATTTCCCCCTCCATTCTGGAATAGTGTGAGTCTCTCAAGCACAGGAATACCATTTTGTGGTCCCCATGTGGTTTTAACTGTAAAATACCAAATTAAATCCTTTGTTTAACCAGGATACCAGATATGCTCATATCTAGCAGCAAAGTTTCTGAGGTTTCAACAAGATTTCTAGGAAAAGTTACAATGTCCATGGTCTCACAGGCTCTAAACAGATTAAGTAGAGATTTGTGTTTTCTATTTTACTTCAGATATATATTAGGAGTTAGGTGATAGTTCAGATCTTGCCTTGGAAGTGCTAGGACTCTGATGTGAGAGATGTTTTACAAACGCAGCATTGGCAAACCGTCCATCTCCCAAACCATAGACACTGTAATTCAAAGATGAAACATAGAATCATAGAATATTAGGGCTTGGAAGGGACCTAGAAAGATCATCTAGTCCAACCCCCCTGCCAGAGCAGGATCACCTATATATGTAGAAGAGAAATTCAAACAATGAGGTAGAGAAGCACAGGTAAAGGGGATCATTTGATAATCTTCATCATCAGGTTTTTAAACAGATGTCACAAAGGTGAAGAGCCTCAGAAGAACGCCATGAAATAATATTCAATGCATTTATATGAAGCTCTTCCCTGTGGTGTTTTGACCCTACTCTATCACTCCCTTCTTCAACTGAATAGAGTTGAGGTAATCAAATCAGAGTAGGATAATGAGAAATAAACCCAAATCTTAAAAATACCTTCCTCTCACCCTTCCCTTCTTCCTAGGCTTGTCTTTACTCTCAGTTTCTACCTTCTCCCCACCAGAGGTGTAGGGGGATGGGGAATGGTCAGTTTATCACACATTGACTCTGATGCTCCTTCCTCCTCAAGGGGAGGACTCCTCACACTCTTCCCCTGCTTCAGGGTGGTGTCACTCGCACATAAGACAGTCCTCCATTAACTCTTTCAAGTGAGTTCTTCCCATAGGCTACAGATCTTCACAAAATGCTCCTATGTGGGTCCTTTCCATGGAGGGTGGAACACACTCCTCCAGCATGGGTCCCCCACAGGGTCACAAGTGCTACCAGAAAACTTGATCCAGCATTGGCTTCTCTCTTTCCAGGGGTACACAGGTCCTACCAGGATCCTGCTCCAGCACAGGTTTCCCATGGCTTCATAGCCTCTTTCAGGTGCACCCACCTGATCTAGCATGGGCTTCAGGTGAATATCTACTCCACTGGTAACCTTCATGGGCTGCAGGGGGATAGTCTGCCTCACTATGTTCTTCATCACAGGCTGGAGGGGAATCTCTGGCACCTGGAGCACCTCCTCCCTCTTCTTCAACAACCCTGGTATCTGCAAAGTTGTTTCTCTCACATTTTCTCATTCCTCTTTCTGACTGCAGTTGCACAGATTGTTTGGGTTTTTTCTCTTCTTAAATATGTTATCACAGAAACATTGACACCATTGATTGGCTTGGCCTTGGCTTGGTGGGTTGCTCTTGGAGCCTGTTGGCATTGGCTTTGTTGGATGCTAGGGAAGATTCTGGCACCTTCTCACAGAAGTCATCCCTATAGTCACCCCTGCTACCAAAACTTTGCCACACAATTCCAATACACTGACAAATATTCAGAAAGGCAGTGTTTGAAAATTTAACTAAGAGGGAAGGAAGGATGAAATAATGGATTGATGGCAGGAACTTGTGACTTTTTAAATGAGAAATTATGATCATATGAGGATTAACAGAACAGAACTTTGAAAATAATAGCTAATATTTTATTCTTGATGTGACAAAGAAAAGTGAACAGCAGTTAAGGGATACAAAATGTTGTGAAATTGCCATAATAATATAACTGGGAAGGAGAATAATTCTGAATGGACATAAATAGGAATCAATTGTAAAGTCAAATGAAAGTGTGGTAGAAAAAGGTAGTTAGGTGGGCATTGATAAAAATCTGGACAGTAATTTTAGCTGTTTGGTTGGGTACGAAATGCAGATATTACTGAAAAACAGAGACATAACCTGCAGAATCCAGAAAGCAGTAAAACCACATCCAGGTTGTGGGTCTGAGTGACAAGCCAGAGGCTGTATTGTCCACGATATTCAGGAAAGGAAGTAGAAGGTAGTTTTTTGGGAGGAAAAGTGAGGGCTGTCTTTCAAGTATAACTTTGAGTTGATAGATAATCACAAAGGGATGTCAGGCAGGCTAACCAATATTTTGGTCTGAAATAGTTAGAGAAATTTTGTGAGTCATAAATACTTAAAAGATGATTAAATTTTTGATAGCATCCAAGCATCAGCACATAGAGTTGGTAGGTCATGCAAGCTGTTTGTCATTTTTTTAATGCATATTGGAAAGGTAGCACCAAACAATCTTTGGCATAAATGATAAACAATTAAAAAAATGAAAAAATAAAATCATTTCTGTACTCATTGGCATCACAACAAATCTCCCAGTTTTGGAGGAATCGTCATGCTACAACCGAGTAATCAAAAACTTAGACAAGTGAAGACCACAAACTAGGAACATTTTGAAAGCTAGACATGAATCTACAATAGAGACAGACATATCATCAGGCTCATTCTAACTCCAGAATTTATTCACTGCATTTTCTTTAGTCTAGAGTTACCTCCATTCACTTGTCTTTCAAAGTCTTGTGGAATTAGATGTTTTTAAAAATCAGTTCCAAGAGTGGTTAGTGTTTCTGTTTGAGACACTGGATAACAAGTCTGTGTTGGAACCCTGGGCTTTCCTTATCTATTGAGAGTGTGGGCATCCTGTGTTCAGCTACCTTTTTTTTCTTGTGATGCTCCAAATTCTCCTTTCTGTTTTCCAGAGAAGTGCACAGGTGACTGTGATGAACATTTCCAGTACAAGAAATCGCTGTCCATGAAATAGTTCAATATTTGTTGACTCCTACATGATCAGGTGTTATTTTCCAACTAACAGAAAGAACACAGAGTGCTTCACTGGCACTTTAGAACAGTATTTTTTTTTGTGGGTTTGGTTTTTTTTTTTGTTTTGTTGTTGTTGTTGTTGTTGTTGTTTCTTTTACAGTTTTGTCTAATGTTTCTAGAGTAAGGTTTATGATATGAATATCTCAGAAGATAAATTCTGTAGCTACAATGAATCAATGTTTTTCTCTAGGACACATACACATAAGTTCTATGGAAGGGTTTTTTTTGTTGTTTGCTAGATTTCTACTGTTATTTTTACTTTCTGATCATATGCAGAGGCTTTATATTAATAGTTACTAAATCTGCAGAATGTTAAACACCTAAAAAATTTGTGGAAGAACCTATAAAGTACATAGGTTTGTATTGTGTGCAAAGAATATCTAAATATTAATCTCTCAGAATTCATCCAGCAAGGTAATTACTGTTGCACACATTGAGCGATTTTGTTTTCCTTTTGTGTCCCTAACCAAGTTCCATGAATAAGCTTCAAGTACATTTTTCCTTCTTACATACATATATTCTAGTGCATAACATACTTCCTTAACAGACAATGTCTCACCCTGGGCTACTTCTCTCTCTCATTTGTATTGATAAAGAAGAGTGTTTCCAGGAGGTCGACAGAGGGTCTCCTCCCCCTCTACTCTGCACTAGTGAGACCACATTTGGAGTATTGTGTTCAGTTCTGATCTCCCTAGTTCAAGAGGGGCAGGGAAATACTAGGGAAAGTCCAAGGGAGAGCTACAAAGATGATGAAGGGACTGGAACATCTCTCTTATGAGGAAAGGCTGAGAGACCTGGGCCTGTTTAGCCTGGGAAGGAGAAGACTGAGAGGCGATCTTATTAATGTTTGCAAATATCTGAAGGTGCGGGGGTCAAGTAGAAGGGGACAGTCTCTTTTCAGCTGTGCCCTGTGATAGGATGAGAGGTAATTTTAGCAAGGTAAAACACAGGAAGTTTCACCTCAACACCAACTTCTTCACTGTGAGAGTGACAGAATACTGGAACAGACTGCCCAGAGAGGTTATGGAGTCTCCTTCTCTACAGACTTTCAAGACCCTCCTGGATCTGTTCCTGTGTGGCCTGCCCTGGGTGTTCCTGCACT
>WTSP01013121.1:0-187857 GCA_025331215.1 Actenoides lindsayi
ATAAATATCTAAAGGGTACATGTCAAGAGGATGGGGGCAGTTTCTTTTCAGTGGTGCCCAGCAACAGGACAATGGGCACAAATTAGAACACAGGAAGTTCCACCTAAACACAAAGCAAACCTTCTGTTCTGCGAGGGTGCTGGAGCCCTGGAACAGGTTGCCCAAGGAGGCTGTGGAGTCTCCTTCTCTGGAGAGATTCCATTTGCATTTGATCCTAGGCAACAGGATTTAGATGAACCTGCTTTAGCAGAGGGGTTGGATCAGATGATCTCCAGAGGTCCCTCCCAATGCCCATCATGCTGTGGTGGGAAATCACCTGGGTGGGAAGCAAAAATGGCAAAAGAGCGAAAAAAAAAGACTGCCACTTCAGGGAGAGTTTCTCCTGGACCCCGAAGGGGGAACTCAACACACAAAATACAGGAATCTAATCTGGAAAGGGAACTGAATCCATCAAAAATAATTTGGGTAGGAGATGGACATGGTTCAGAGAAGCGGGTGCGCTTTGCACTCTTTCTTTCCCCAGGGGTGTGATAGGGGCCCGAGTCATCTAGGCACTGAGATAGAGACAAAATCATCCATCTCTGAGCTCTATCAGAATACTAACTGTAGCATCTAGAGTAAGGTTTGGGATGTGTGGTGGGTGGGTAGTTAGAGGCTTTTCATTTTTAAAAGAGAAAATTCAGCTTTGGTGAGTGAAACAGTTTTAAAAAAAGGTTGAGAAAAGAAGTTGTTCTCCTCCTGAGTACTGTGCACTCTTAGTGGGGATCAATTCTGCTCTCCCTCCAGCAACTTTCACTGCCTTCTCAATCTGTAACAAACTCACACAGACCTCCTAGGAATTCTCCTCTTCTCCACAATCACCGAGTCTTGGCTGGAGATCTGCTCCCTGCTCTTTCTGGGTGTCTCATGTTGTTTCCTGCATGAGAAGCTCTCAGCTTGCTGTCTTTCTTTTATGCCTGCACTCCTCATACCTCTGTTCTCAAATGAACACACTTTGTTGCTCTCCCCGGAGAAAGAAAAACCCTCCTGTCACTGCTCTACTCCCGCAGCACTGCCTGGATCAGGGTGTGCAGGAAACAGAGGAGGCAATCACACAGATTCCCTTTCAGCTGCCAACCTGACACTGGACAAATCCCAGTTCCCACCCAAGAGTAAGCAAATACAGCAGAAATATCTCCTGCCCCAAGGGGTTACTATGAAAAACCTTAAGAACGATGGAACAGGGAACTGAGAATGAGAGAAGAGAGAAACAAAGCCAGTGTGGGGGTGAAAACCAAAGTGTGCTAAAGCCAATCAGTGGTGGTGAAGCTGGAAGTGATCCCTCAAGTAGAACTCACCGTGCTGATCACACTCACTGTGAATGTGTGACAGCAACAAACAAGTATCCCACTCACTCCAAGAAACTTTTTCCATTTTTACTGTAGGAAACTACTAGGACCTCCAAAGTATAAGGTGCAATCTTTGTTCTCATTATAACCAGTTTGTAGATTTATTATTAAACAGATTTTTAATCATAAAACACTGATCTTTCAAGACCATCATTTTTAATTGGAAAGCACCAGTTTCAATGAAATATATATCAAGAAAAAAATTCAACACCAATATGGTCTCATTAAAAACAGACTGAGGTTCAAGTCCTTATAAGGAAGCACAGAGAGAGCTTCTAGGTGAATATTTTAACGATGTCACTGTTGGCTTTCATTTTTTAACAGTCTCTACTTCATCGTTATGCTGAATCAGATAATCATTGAAGACTAAACAGGATAGGAAAGATCTTCTCTTTCCCGGTGTAATTAAACTTTCCTTAAAATTCCTAATCTGAAATTTCTTTCCCTGCCCCCCTCCCCCAATTAAACTTTTGTCTTTCAAGTTTCCAGTAAGGTTCAAAAGCTTAAAAGTTGTTGTAAGAACCCCTGCATTCTGATGAGGTTCTTTAAATCTCACACCCTATAACGCATGAGAGTCCAACATAAATCACACATTAAGTCACTACACTGCCAGATGGAACCCATTTGTATAGTGCTTGGAAGACAAGGACCTTCATTTCATTTGAGCATTGCTTCTTATTAGTTACAGGTCATTCAGTCACAAGATGTTTCTAACACCTAACACAAACCAATTATGACAGCACATTCTGTGCAAGGATGAAAGTGTTAGAGCCTCGCTGAGTGGCAAGCATTGCTAAAGGGGCTCAGATTAATATGCAGTTCAGCCTGGTTTGATTTGTGCAGAGCAGAGCAGCCCTTGTTTCAGCGTGCTGAAAGTAGGATGCAGAATCTCCTGAGCAGTTCTCATTTTTGAGAGCAACAGAAGCGTGCAGAGCTCCTGAAAGGGAGAACACAGACGGACTCTATTCTGTTTGATGTGCCTTCTTATGTCTGTTTTTACTGCATTTAAAAATTCCATTTCATTATGTTCATAAAAGCTGAATCTATCATGCTGCTGAGTGTAACAGCTGTGTTGCATATAGATATTGATACCCACAGGCAAAACACTTTTATGGGACATCTCGTGGGATCAGATAGAGAAGCTCCAAATGTTTCAACTAAGCAGTAGTTGGGATGACAAATAAATATTTGAGACACACAGACATGTACTCAGACTTTTCACTTTTGATTTCTAAATGAAGTCTATAAAATATGTAGCTATGCCTAGCATCAAACACCTTGTACCACACACACTGAAACTCAGTACTTGCCTTTTACAGCAATACCATCATCTGCTTAAGCAGACAACTTACATCTACGGCTGCATCACTGATACAAAAGATTGTTTAGTAATTATGACCCCTCCTAGCCCACCCACATCTAAAGCAACCACACCCGCTGATGCCTACTGCACAAGGAATATTTGTGTGAGACATATTAATCACAACATTACACATCTGTAAGGCATTTAAAAAAGAGAAAAAGAATTATCACAGGGTCTAATTTAGAAAACGGTGCAAGCATACTTTAGCTTCGCTTGTGTATTTTTCTTTAATTTTAATAATGTTTTAAGTAAATTTTATTAATTCAAATTTCCTAGCTGATTTTGGGCTGGGCGTTCAATATCTCCATGCTTAATCCTTCATCTTCCCCATCTATGAAACCAGTGTAATAATAATTACTTTTGCTCTCAGAGGCACTGAAAGGTATTCTCACTATGGGGCAAGTGCCTGGGAAATCCTGAACAAGAGGGACCACAAACAACAGAACAATTTGGAAGCAGTCATTAATGTTGAAAGGTAGCTGTGATTTCAGTTTAGCTGCTCTTTTTGTCCTTTTCTTTTAGTTTTAGTGGTTCTTTCATAATGGATTGCTGCAGCGAAGGACTGGAAATGAGTAATAAAAGTAATTTTCTGTTTTCATTGCAAGACAATGCGAGTTATATTTTCAGTGTCTAACGGAGAGCATTGCAGGGAGAGCACACACAGAGACGTGGCCATAAGCGAACCCAAGGAAAATGCCAAGCCTGCAAGCAGCTCACTCATTCAAAAAAGAGACAGGCAGCAAAGTTCAAAACCTGGTGAGGGTGAGGGCAGGGGAAAGTGGGGCTCCAGGCTACGCAATTGCATGGAGAGGGCACTAAGGAGGTCATGGCTGGAGCAGAGGGGAAAATGACTGTACACGCAAGGCTAGCAAGGTTGGGCAAGTCCCCACAGAGGGTCTGAACAGCAAGGACTACTTTGAATTAAGTGCTAGTGCAGAGCACTGGAAGTTGGTGGAAGTGTCCCTGTCCTGCCTCCCTGATTACAATCGAGAAGTCACACTTCCTTTCTCAATCAGATCTGCATCTGGTTTCAACATGCATTTTTACCCTGGGCAAATTTAGTTTCATTTCAGCTGCCGCATCCTCATCTAAAAGCCAGTCTGACTGGCTGGCATCCCTGGATGACCCAGTGACCTCAGAAAGCACAAACCCCTCCAGCACAGCAGGGGATAGCACTCCTTTGAACAGCAGCCTGGTTCCAGCTGACAGCAATGGAAGCACCATATGGCTTCCAGGGGAAGAATTGACTGGACTGGGAACGTATCTGACACCTCATACCACAAGTGTACATGAATACAGTATTTGCTAGCGTTATTATCCTCAAACATCCAGAGTTTATAATGCTGTGGGGACCCTGCTTAGAGGGTCTGGGTTTTTTTTTTGAAGTCAGGCCCTCAAATAAGAAAACTCGTTTTATACATTTACTAAACTCTGTCAGGTAAAAACACGTATCAGTAAGTAAAGCAAGTGCTCTGATTATATCATTGTATGAATAAAGTAGATTTTTGCTGTTCACAGGCGAGATTTTGATTGCATTACACTAGTGTAAATCCAGTTTAAATGGTGTTGAAAGACTTAAAAGGCTTAAAGTGTATGTGAGAACAGGAATTATGCAAAGTATCCCCTAGATGGAGCAAGTTAGCAAGGGCCATGCATATGCAGGCGTGGGCATCCAACTGAGCTGCCACGCTCAGCTTCACAAATGATTACTCCATAACCCACTTTCAACGAAGGACAATCATTTTGCAGTCCTCAAGCACATGAGAGACCATGTTCGGTGTTGGTCATCTACAGAAATCTCAGTACATTTCCATGCTGAAAGTGGGATACACATTCTTCTTACTCAACAGGTCTACAATCTTTGCCTAAAATAAGCCCCACAGCAGCTCACCAAAATACCAAAAATGATTTTTTCCCCCCTTTTTAGCACTGTAGAGCCTAATACAGCTACAAGAGTGTGATGTTAGCTTTCCCAAATGCTCTTTTACTACATGAAAGGTTCAAAATGAATGAAGGTTCAAACGGAGGCCCAGGTATCACTTTCAATTATAAGGTTTAAAAGTTCTGAGGACAGAATATAATTTTCAACATCTATAGTGCTTAGCTCTAGGGAAATAAAAAAAAATAGTTCATGGCTGTAAGGTAAGGGATTAGATTTATTTGTCAGTTCTAAAAATAGATTTAAGAGTCATCAGGGAATATCAATTTTTAATGCCCCATAAAGCTCTGCTAATAACTATAGATACCCATGATTTTGACCTTTCTATTATTTAGACTTATTTTTCCTCCTGTTTATATGGCCTGATAAAATTAATGATGCTTTACCCTTTAACTAAATTTCCTGTACCTAAAATGACTTCAAAAACCGATTTTGTCTCCTGTGTTTTGTTTGTTGTACAGACCAAAGTTAACAAGAAATCAAGTGTCCCAGTTAAAAATCAGGCCGTGCAGAAAAGTTTTGGGAAGGTAAGAAGTATCTGGGACAGATCTAAAATTCTCTCTTTTAATGCAGCTGAATAATCCCTTCATAAGCATACCCATCTAACATTCTCTAAGAAGGAGAAGGTTTCTATGAAAAGCCTCATGAGAATTTACAAGCTTGTAAAACATTTCTTCTCAACTTGCCTGTTTTTTTCTTTTGTTGGCTTGGTTGTTGTTTTGTTTGGTTTTGGGGTTGTTTTTTTTTAAATATTATAAATACAGAATACAGTCTCAGATGGCAAAAAGAAGGGATTAAAAATAGTATTTTCATGAAAAGCATACTGTTTTCCAACATTTCAGTTCAGGGAACAAGCATTTCTGACACCCTAATTAACAGAATGAATTAAGAAAAGCAGCAGTTTCCATGGGGCAGAATATTTATATCTGAAATGAAAAATACACAGTAACCTGTAAAGAAGTACAGTAGCAAATACAAATCAGAACAACACTGGATATAAGAAAATCATTATATATTTGCCTACACATGCCCTGGTTGTGAATGCTGAGGCATGGACTAACACCCAGAACCAGCTTCTGCTTTCCTCTGCCCAAGACCCACTGACTACACTGACCACAGGCACGGGCATCCCGTGCCCTGCACTCACGCAGCACCACACTGCCTGCACCCCAGGCTCTGAGTCAGCAAACAATTCTACTCTATATGTGACATAAAGAATCTCTGCTGACCCCAACATACTCTGGAAGGGTGGAACGTCAGCCTTGTCTTCACTAGAGAGAAAAAAAAGAAAAAGTGGTTTTTTGACTTGTTTCAATTACTTAACACAAAGGGGGGGGGTTTACTCATGACAATCATTTTGTGTTTTTCACTTAGATGAAGAGTGTAAGAAAAGGCTCTGCCACCATTTTTAACTAGGTTAAACTGGAACTTCTGCAAAACTCAAAGCTCTTTTCTTCTTACTAAATTCTTCTCGTTTCATCTACATGTGGATAATGAGGCACCAGCTTCTCCTCTACTAATGCCCTAGAAAATTATCTGTATTTTTGTATATGATGAGTTCTTTGTTCAATATAAGAATTGTTCAGACTACACTGTCCAAAATTTAGACATCTCACTTCTTTGTTTCAGTCTTCTTTCTGACGAAAGAATTCTTTCTTTCTGAATTCACAAACCTGGAATAGGACTAGAATTTGAGGTACACAGATGTGTGTTTTCTACTTTAATAACACTTATCTTACACTATGTGTTTACTTGCGTAACTACCATCATCTTGAGCCAGGGCTTACACAGCCAGATAAATAGATCTTGGATTTCACTATAATTGGCTTCAGGGTTAGTTGTCTAGAATTCATTTTCTTGTTTTATCTTAAACTGCTCTGATGTGTTTTACATATTAAGTTAATCCTACTGATTTAGTAAATTTGAAGGAACACTTTTATGTAACTGCTGCATGAGCACACCTGTTCTCCAGTATTTGCAACGTTCAAAAAGACATTTGCAATGATCCAAACGATTCCCTTTGTAAATAAAGGGGCTTTTTGAACTTGAGCACCAAGTGTGATGACCAGAATATATAGAGCATAAATAAACATAGCACAAATGTATAGTTACATAAAAGATGATCTAAAATCTGCATATATTGTCAAATAATAGGGATCACTACCATTGTGTGTGCTGAGTTTTAAGACCACACAATCACAACGGCTCAAGTCTAGGAAGAAGAGACCCATTTTGACAGTCAAATTACATCCGAATCTAAGACTCACAGTTTGGGACCTTGGTCCCAAAAAATACTTTCCCTTTGCACAACAGTCTTTCTGTGCAAGTTCCACAGAAAACGACATATGTAAGAACAACTCCTCACCCACTCAAATAATCCTACACAATCACTGGGGATACAGAATTGCTCTTTAATGTACAACAACGACCTCCCAGCGCGCTCCTGCAGAGGTGGGATCTTACCTGGGTGTCCAAGGATGTAACAGAAGATAGTCATGGCTTCCCTATTTGCTGTTTACAAAGACATTGTATACAAACAAATAGTAACAAAAAAAAAGAAGGTTCTGACCTGCTGGGGCCCGGATTCATTTGAATTAAAAATACTTGCTGTTTAACAAATTTCCATTTTGTTGATGGAGCAAAGATTCAAGAGACTTCAGCTAGCAGGAAAATAAACACACTGTACTCATGAAAGTTGTCTTGAAGCCTGTGATGTGTTACAAGAGCTCAGTATGCTTTTCCTAGGTAAACATTTTTCAAATATTTTTCGATTATTTCCTTAGCAGATAAGATGTGTGTAAAAGGAACAGGTCAAGTGAACTACAGGCTACAGAGTGAAGCGTCTGCAGATGAAACACCTATTTGAACTCAAGAGAGCCTATCGTTCTGCATATCAATAGCTAATAAGCTGAAAATGGGTTTTCCTGTGATTAAAGGAGATGTAATAAAAAGTATTTCTGCCTTCCTCCTTCTATTAGCCCATTTGATATCCTTTGTATTTGTAATGCATGTCTTTGAGGAATATTTTCATGTAAGTTGTATTTAAAAATTATTATTTCCCTTCTGCTTATACCTGGAATATTGACATGATCACTCTATGGCCATTTCCTTTTCACAAGAGAGCTAAGAATAAGCCAATGAAACCGAATGTGACATTCCTGTTGTCTAAAATGGGGTTCTTACATCTTTTCTTCAGCAACTATGTTGCAAAGAATCTAATCTCAAAGGTGTTGAGCACTCCCACCTCTTGGTAAAGTACTTTTGTAAACTCTGATGCTATTTATTTCGTTGGTTAAATATGGAGGAAAATTTTATCCATCTGCATTGGAAGTTGTGCCTCCAGCCTCTGATGTTCAGCATCCTATTGCCACAGTAGGTATACATTCATTATACTCAGCATATTTCACTTTGACTGCGTTAACTTCATCTTTGCTAGGGAAGGAAAAATGACCACTAAGCAAAGGCTTTACGCTGGCCAGAGAGTTTGTGTGGCTTCTGGAGCAACGTGTCTTTGTGTTTACTGTTGGGCTTGGACATGCCTGCTGTGGTGATCAACCTACCAGCCCACTCTTAACAATAACAATAACCAAAGGAATATTCAATGCTATTAAATAAGTTTTTCTGTTTCCACTGAATCCCTCATTATGTCCCATATATTTTTAGAAGCTTGAAATATTAATCAGTTGGTTTTGTTTATGCAACTCAGGCAACTACTGATTCCAGGCACTAGCCTTATCAGACTTTTATTTTCCAGTACTGTCACCATCAATTTTTTCACCATACTGGGAACTCTTTTGCTGGTAACAAAAGGAAGTGTGGAAAGAATCCCTTAATATGAGCCTCACAAATATTTATATTAAAAAATTAGGCTTAGATTTCAGAACACCTTGCCCCTTGATTAAGTTCAAAGCCTGGGACTAAAACCAGAGTGTTTGTTACTGTCCATTTAGAGAGAGCAGATGTGAACAAGTGTAGTAAGTCTGTGAACAAATCTGGAAACACGATTTTTGAGCTAACTGCCTGGAGCAATTTCTGAAGCAATTTTCTACAGTAGAGAAGAAGCTTGGATGACTCACAAAATCTAAAACAATGTGGATAAAATAACATTTTAAACCCTTTCTTGCTTCTATTCTTCTGCCACGCTTATATGTGTTGATTGCATTTTTTTCTGAAGCACTCAATTTATATCTTTTAAAAAAGACTTCAAAAGTCGGATGCTATCTAAAGAGATAGAGGGAAGCTTGTGCTAAATTTAAATAGCACCTTATTATATGAACATCTGGATATTCAGAAATGAACTGTTCTTCACAAGAGTCATCAGGGTTCTTCAGAAATAGCACAGATGCTTTTCACCTGTTTACTTTTCCATTACATCTACTGATATTCTCCCCATACCTAAGGAACACTACTACCTACTGATTTATCCTGGACATTCCTTAAAGGTCTTATTTTAATAGGTCTTTTAAAATATATATTCCTTTTTTTATTATTTGTTCTATGGTTTTGAAACTTTAAACACAAAGTTATGCATGAAGATTCAAAACTAAGTACTTATAATTCCGTGCTGTAAAAATTGTCCATTTATTTCAAAATACATCTTAAGAACCACTTCTAAAGGCAGGAAATGAAACATTTTGAACCCTAAAAATTATTTTTTCTGAATGGTACGTTGTTCATAAATGGAATTTTTGTTAAAGCACACACATGGAAGTTGTTGGGTTTGTTTCTGTTCTACTTCAAAGTATACCTGTGAACATTCATTTATAAGGTAATTTCATAGTTTAATCTTTGCTAGAAAACGTTCCTGGCTATTTTTCTTTATACAGTTTCATTCTGTTACCAATAAATACTATACACACAAGTGAACTAGCCAAAATTCTAACTCAACAGCTTATTGTCTTGTCTTCTGCAAATTTCCCTATCCCCATTTCTCTTCTGTTTTCCCATAGCCTTTCTCTAATGTATTCCAGAGTGGCTAGCTGAAGTATGTTTTATTAATACACTAATACAATTCTAACTCCTGTGCATTCCTTTCTATTTTTTCTTTAACCTCACTGGTGTTGAAAACTTAAAAAAAAAAAGTATGTATTATTTTCTTAAATATATATTGTTATTGAAAAAGAGAAATTCATCAGAAGGTTAGAGACACTAAAAAGCTATTATTTATCAGACTAGAACTTTAGAAGAAAAAGGAAAATAAATAGAAGGAGATGAGAAAATAGCTTTAAGATAAATAGTTCAAAGACAATCTTTTTTATTCTGTCATGATCCATCCAGTTATTTTTTCAAGATATAAATTTCTAATGTACTGGATACCACAATATGATGTTGCCAAACACACAAGGATTAGCAGAGGATTAAATCAGTGTGCCACCAGCACAGGAGTCTCTAGTCCTCCAAAGGAGACAATTATACATATGAAAGAATGTTTCCAGAGCTGGATTGCCCAGGAAAAGGCAGATGTGTGGACAGGCCATTCGAGGCTTTCCCTACTGCAGGAAAAGATTGAACAAAGATATGAATCTTAGCTTTGCTTTTCTTGGTCAGTGTCCACCAACATCGGCATGCAACTTACTGTAGAAGTTTGGGAAAGCAGAAATGGATGGTTCTGCGTTAGCCAGGTCCCAGCCTAGCAACCTTAGAAAAATATTCAACAACAAAAATGGAATAGGAACAGCAACTAAACACACTTTTCTTAATTCATGTTACTTAAGAACCAAATGGATGCAGACAGTAGCAGGAGAAGTGTTCATGAATCATTTACAAGTAGACAAAAAACAAAGCTATGAATTATGTGACTGGCTGAGGCTCTTTGGAGATGAAGCATTGCCTTTTATCTGGTAAGGATGTTGTTATTCTTTTCTGCTATGACAGACATTGCTATTAGATAATATAATCCATGTACCACAGAAATGAAATCTTTGTGCTCTTCGGAGTTTCAGATGCACACTGAGCTAAAAGCCAAAACGAAGAAGAAAATCCTAGAATGATTTTCAACTGAATTCACGTGATTGAGATTTTGAAAACACATGTTTGTACCTCTCCAGATGTTTGCATAATAGTAAAAAAACTGCACAGCAGTATTTCAGAGAGGAAATGATCATGCAAAACAGAATTTGTCCTGGGGCCTTTTTTTCCCCAACTTCTCCCATGCTGCATTTTTTCAGTAGTTGATGATAGAAGTTACTTAACCCTCATGACTGTGAGGAGAGGGCTCATATCTAATGTTTTCAAGCACAGTCTGGCTCACCATATATCAGTGGAGAGAAACAGCCATTTGGAAATGGACTACACAACATACCTGAGATGCTCTTTCCTCATGGGGTATACAGGAGGAGCACATCTTGCTGAAAAGCCTCAGTGAGGTACTGTGAATCCCTTCAGCAATATTTGAACAGCGTGCATTTCCTACTCATTTTCTTCTCCACTCATTACTTCCTCCTAGAATTCTTACAAGAGCACCTATTCATTTCTTAGCCTTTACTATCTATTTGCAACAGATTCCTTTTTTTTGTCTACACATTTGAAATCAGCTGTCATTGCTTTTCAGCAGTTACCGGTACGCCCACATATGAACAGGAAATATATTTCATATGCAAAATGCTACAACATGCTTTTCCAGGTTCCTCCAATATTTACAACACGGTGAAAAATATGTTCAAAATTACATTAAATATTCCAGTATGTTCTCCATGGTGCACTGGATGATTTGTGTTAAGGATACTAGCTCTAAGTTTCTGAGATGAGCAGTACGCAAAGTAAGGAAGTGTGTAGAAAGTTACCTTTCTCACTACTATTTATTGAAACGTAGAATATTCTGTTTGATCCATCACATTTATCAGTAATACTCTGAATTACAGTGTATAATTTATCTTCCCTGGATAGGTTTGGAGAAGACAGGCTTTGCTCCAACTAGAGCACAAAGCATCTTCCGCTTACGCGTTTCCTCAAAATGTCATCTAAATTCCTCATTTATATTCCAAAATCTGTGTCAGTTTTCTACCTTCCATCTTCATGAAACAAAAATTAGATATTTCTTTCCATTATTGCAAGGATAAAGAAAGAAAGAAAAACATATCTTGCTTTATCTATTGGAAACAAATATCCGCAGTTTAAATTAAATCTTATCACTTGAAGTAGGAGTAACCTACCAAGTCACTAAGATCAAATCATCAAAACCCTTTGCCTCCCAAAAAGAACACTGACAGGTCAGATCGTGTAATCAAATCCTCTCTGCCTCACACGGAGGCTGATAAACTAAGTATGATACACGAACTACAGGGAAAAAAAACAAGATGATACATTGATGCTAGTGGAAAGCACCTAAAAAGACAAGAGTTTCTATTAAAACCTTTTGAACCCAGGTAGTCATTATTCTGCTCCTTTCACCTAGAAGGAGACAAGACCTGCTTTACAGCTGAAAAGAAATTCTGTTCATTTACACAGCCTGAAATCTTGATTTTGGTTTCTTTTCACGATTACTTATTCCCTCGAATCAAGTTGTGAGCCTCCATTTTTGTAGCTGCTTCAGTAAAAGCTTGATTTAATCCTAGCCCCACCTTCCCATGGGACGTGATTGGCCTTTCATGCTGAGATATGACATCATCACATGAAAATCTATGTCCCATTTTCCAATTAAAGGCAAGCCAGTCTGTCAAAGAACATTCAATGAAAAATAAAAAAAAAAAAAAAAGGAAAAATGAATATGTACTTATATAGATGTACATATATATGAATCTATATGTACTTAAGCAGTTCACTGATCCCTATTAACCAAGAAATTTCAAGTCCTCCCTACTCCCAGTGTACTCAAAGAACTGAATTCTAAAGATTTCCTGATACCTGAAGACAGTTCTTGGGGAAAAACTCACCCACTCCTTAACAAATTAGGGAAGAAGCAAAATCCACTGTAAGCTTAAGGCTACTGGTAGGGGAACTTTGTGCTGTATAAGAAACAAATTCCTCTTCTTACTCTCTGGGGAAGAAGGGGCCATACTGTCACTGACGACACCGTGCTGAGGGCATATTTCACGAGGCAGAAAGTGCCTTCAACTGTGTCATTCCTACTCGGGAGGAAATCAATGCGCTTTACAAAGCCAGAGCCACGTACAGTGAATTCAGAGTGCACTATAATCTGAGATATATTACAACTGCTACCCAGTGAGGTAAAAGTGTTTTGTCAGCCTTATCTGCTGTTCTGCTGCTGGATGAAATGGAGCGTAACTCTTGAAGCTTTGCTCTGTTTTCATTTTTTTGGGGTTGTTTTTTTGGGGGGAGGGGGACGTGTGTTTTGAAAGCTTCTGTGCAGCACTGTTACATACAATCTGTACACTGGGCTTCTAAACACACTTCTAGGCATTATGCATATGCTAGAAAGAAGGAACAATTTATATCAATAAAACTATACGTGACAGTAAGTTTTGGACCTAGGGAAGGGGGTGACCCAAAGCTGCTGAGCTAAGGAATGGCTCACCACTGCTGGAAAAGAAAAGCTATCCTTCCTGTCCCTCTGCTCAGCCACGTGGTTCCATCCCAGCGACAGTCTGAGGAGGCAACAGGCATTTCTGTGAGTTGATTCAACTCAGCAACCCAGCAAGCTTCTCTTGCTGGGTCAGATGTATGGCCTAGACAGATGCAAAGAGAGATCTGGCATGGAAGACAGGGGTAGGAAAGCATTCCTCTTGAAGCACGAGTCGGACAAGTGGATGGGGGAAGTCACGTCACCCTTTTGTAGCAGGGACCCCACAGATCAGCACACCCTGCCTCACCACTAGCTCTTGGTGCAAGCACAGCCCAAATCAAACAAACTCAGAAGTTTCTAAAACTTTCTGATTTGACTTAGACCCTTTCAGCTCTCATAGAAAAAGCAGGCTTGAAAAAAATAATCTCTTTTGAAGTGCCGGAATTTTCTAACTGAACCACACTGCTTGCTTCTCTGAACCTCTTAAACCATCTCCTTAAAGCCCCCTTAATAAAAACAATGCTTTTACTTACTGTTATCTTCAAGTGCTCCCCTTAAAAGTGTGGCAGTGTACAGAGCCTGGTGATTATTCTTCCTTTAAGGCAGGAACGTGATGCCTTAATGTTATGATTAGGCTATGGTGAGATGTCAATAGTCAGCAAAAAGCCCTGCTATCTCTGATTCCCCCATTCAGCTGCACAGCAGCCCTGGACCTGCTGCAAAGTCTGATGCAGGAATCAATGGAGAGAACTTTCTAGTGACCTCTAGAAAGCCGAAATCAGACCTTTATTACCATGAGCACATTTTTTTACTGTCTTTTTCTTGTATTCTCAAACATTTAATCACATTAGTTGAAATCTCTGGACTTTCAGATATTAGAGGTACGCTTTTGACAAATTCCCCTAAAAACTCTATCTCATTTCAGCACTTACCATCTATCACTCATGGTTCATTTAGAAGGCAGAAATCCTCAAGGGAAACTGTGATCTCTCTTCTGTAAGCTTTGTATTTTATCAAGGATACATTAATTAAAGTACACAGAGATGATTCCAAAATCAGCATGATGAAAGATAGTGCAGCCAACAGGATTTCTGTCACTCCTCACGGCTGAGGGAGCACTGCATGAAAACATGTCTCAGAGCAACATGTTTCCTTAAGTCACTCTTTCTCCCAAAGACTTTCATGCACACTCTAAAGTGCTAAGGGAAATGTTGAAGTAGAAACGGTTTCAAACTTGTAATTTTTCTAATAAACCCACATATTCTTTTCATTACCATCTCCTCTCCAATGTGCAACTACCACTGAATTGTTACCTGTGTGGCTATTTAGAGAGCTGCATTCCTTCCTGTACCTTCTGGTGCTTCACTGGCTGGTGACAGCTGAATCAGGTATCAAAAAAGCATGATGCCAAACCAGAAATAATTCAGAAGTGAGACATCACACCAAACACCTCTATTTGATCTCTTGTAGGCTGGGTCGCCCTGTTTCAGCACAGAAAGCCACCATCTGTGCTGGCCACAGCATGACTATATTTGTCCTCTGTGATATGTAGATTAAGATATTAATAGGAGAAACTCCTATTATAGGAGGTCTGAAAGCTGAAAGTGAAAGTATATTGGAAGAAAATTTAATTAGGATCTTTTAGTTCATCAGAGGACTGTGGATAGCGTGTGAATGAACTTACAGGGCTATAGAGACTTGTACCTCCCATAAGAATATGGCTCCGTAAGTTTTCTTTGACAGTTTTAAAGGAAATTCAGCTGTAAAAAAAAATGTGATAAACCTAAATTGAACTGAAGCAGCATATCTAATTTTTACAGTCTAGTTACTGCTAATATCAAATATTCATTCCTCCCAACAAGCAGGTAACCATAGCAACAAACACAACATGGCAGTATGTAAAGGTGCCGAGGAACAAAACAAAAAAACCAAGGCAGAAATCCCTACGTTTATCTCAGCTTTTTAACATTTTTGGAGCTTCTTTTGAATTACCAGTACAGCTGTCAACTATTTTTAAAAAATCTGCAAATTATTAATTTAGCCAAATATTATGAAGACACTGAACAACTTCGGTACACACACAATGGGAAGAATCCCATTCCTCTCTGAAAACTGCAATCAAAAATAATTTCCAATTAAAATACTTCCTGACAAGAAGAGGGAAATTAATTTAAATGTTAGCTCTAGGACGAAAGGAGAATGAGCAACGTCATGTTTCATTTTCTTCAGCCTGTCACTTCAATTCTCTTTTGAGGAGGACTTATTTCAGATGATATAATTACAATCCTGAAACAGCAGTTTTAAATACACATGACAGATGTTTATTAAATTGAAATACATTTGGAATAAAATTTACTTCCCCTCCACTTTACCGCAGAAGCAAAGGCCAGATCCAAGGGCCTCTTTTCTGTTGCATTCCCTTAAACATGAAATATTTTCATGATTGTCAGTGGAATTATCCCCCCATTTCAAAGACTGTAACTCTCCTCCCCTACCAATACTTCCCTGCATTTCAGCTGTAGTGTATATGTAGCCCATCTAAATGTACTTTTAAACTTTACGGAACGCAACATCCTAGTACAACTACTATAAAGAAAAATTAAGATGGCAGGGATATTCAATTCTTACGTTGAAAATAACATCTCATCTAGGGCTGGTCGTGGTCCAGTATTCTAAAAATCATTAAATGAGTAACATCAGGCAACAGTCTGAAGTCATCATATGTTTTATGTCAAAAAAGAAAAGTTAATATTCATAAATACTGGTCCACGGTACCATCAACCTAGAAGGCAGAATTCATATTTTAGATGGAAGTATCTACTGAAAGACGGTAGTATAATATGGCACAAACTTAAAGTGTTCACAAATCACTTCTCTGAGTGAGCAGTATCTTCCTGTGAGAGTGATTTATATGTGGGTCTTGGAGGAGTCAACTTATACTTGTTCTGCAGGGAGAAGGATGCTTTATGGATTTCCTCACAAGGAAATTGAATTTGTGTTAAAAAAGGATAAAAAACCCATGACACAAGACAGATCAAATTAACAATGTCAAAAGCAAACTGTAAAAAGTAATCAGCAAAACTGAATTATAGACATAAAAGGCAGCATTTTGATCACTGACAGAGAATTCAGTGATCTTCCAGCAAATAAAAATCAATCATTTAGGGAACATCCATAGCCACATGAAAACAGTATCCTATGTAGATAATGAAAAGGCTAGACCTTCTGTGGTAAATTGAACAGTAATCAACCACATGATTGAGTAACTTCATTTATGCTTTAGATTTTAAGCTTCTGAAATGTTTACATATACATAATATGGATGTAATGTCCAACATTTACAACTAAAAACAGATTCAAAGGCTGTCACTAGACTTCTCTGGGATGTTCCAGCTATATTTTAATTAAAATTTCCATTTTCACACTTTGCTTAATATATTGAAAAATGAAAAACAAACAGGCACAAATTTACATTAATTAATTACAAGTGAAACACTAGTGGATTCTCTAGGCTGAAAGAGAAGAGGACGACAATTTGATTCATGTGGATTTTATATTTATATGTGCTTAATTCAACAAATTCTCTTTCAAAGGGATGTTTCTTTATGATATTTCTGTGCATTTACCTGTGTTTTTCTCTTCCATGAACTAAGAATTATAAATCAATTAAATATAGGAACATTATTCACATTCTGCCTTCTCAGATTATCTTTTAATTGATTTATTGAGTATATAAACAGAGAACTAAAACCTAGCATTATTCATGTAGTCCAAGAGGGTGGGTTTTTTTCAAACCTTGAATAGAGATCTCTGTAACTCAATAGTACAGACTGAGGACTGTGGGTGATGACAAAACTGAACAAAGAAATGCTACCTAATGTTTCACAGAAGCAAAAGAATACTATTGCACTGAGAGTAAATGCTGAACACCCCTGCATTTAGCTAATGTCGTTGTAATTAGAGATTCCAGTACAGTGAGTAGGTATAATTAGGCAGAATCTGTAGAGAAAAAAAATTCTCATTGATGGTATCAAGACAAAATCTCCTACAAACCAGCATATTTTAAATAATTTTTGCTACCTATGCTCTAAAAATAGAAAGTCATTAGAAAACAAGGTAGATAAAATAAAGTGAAAGTAAAATGAAAGAGGTGAACTTGTTATCTGATTGGTATTTGGGGAATCCAAAGTAATATCCCACTGATGCCAGAGGAATTATCTCACAATAACAGCACTGGGAAATCTGAATTACGCTAGTGGAACACTAAAAATATCCACATATGTATTTGACAGTACTTTTTTTATGTTTAAAAAAACCCAAACCAAACAGGGTTAAGGAATCTGGACCCAAACCACAGTTTTACAGCTAGATTCTTTCTTCCTTTTTGGTATTAAGCATTTGTGTAAGGGTTTTCTTGTCTTTGTTTTCTCTGGGGAAGATGACTTGTGTATAATCCTCATTTCTAGCACTGGGTAATTGTCTCCCATGTCAAGGTGTAAACAGAGCACACATGTATGTCTGTGGGTGAATTTCCACCAACACTTGGGTTAGGTGTTCATTACACAACCACACATATCAAATACGTAAGTACATATTTGATACTGCTCTTGTGTAAAGGTGGAGTTGGTAATCACTCTGTTTCCAAAGCTTATTTTTCATATTTTGAGAAAAGAAAGAATAGGGATTGATTTTCATATTAAAGCACACAAAACTTTCTCTCCTGAAGAATGTCTGGGGTTACTCTTGTAGAGTCACAAGCACTCTGAGCTTCAATTCTGATACAGCTAAGCAATTATTCCTATAGTGACTTTGGAGTAATTCCATTTACTTTTCAGTACTTACTCTACAACCATGCTGGTTGTAAACAGATTACTTCCAGATGGTGTCCTTTTTGCTCCCTTAAACACTGAGCGTTCTGGAAGCACTGATACTTGAGGCCAAAAAAAAAAAAAAATTCAAACTTTTAAGACAGAAAACTCAAAGTTTTTTTCAAGCATTAACTGCAATACATCCTTACTACTTCTATAACAAGGAGTTCATCTTATTCAGACATCAAAACCTGTTTGGAAACTAGGGATGTTTGCAAGAAAAAGAGGATGTATTGAAATTAATCAATAGAGCCTTCTACCTTTTGTAGTCATATTCCCTGGCCCTAAGAAATGATTGAAAGACATGGGCAGTGAGAATCTTTCAGACTCTCCTCACCTTTTGGCCTTTCATATACTCTCCTAAACTGAAACCATTTCCCCAAGCATCTATAAAATGTATGGTATGTATCCAATCTGGAATGTCTTAAGTTTTACTACCTTCCATTGTAGCTGAACTTTAGTGACCACTGGGCCCTACATACAAGCAGAAGATGTGCCAGTATTTAGTAACTAACCTGCTGTCTTCCCAAAATCTGCCACCTGAAGGTTTTTTTCATTATAAATACACCACTTCTTTTCACCTCTCAAACAGTCATTTCTCACAGTGGGATTTTAATGTCTACAAATCCGTAGATAAAATATTCCTTTCATTTTTTAAATAAACTCTTGAAAAAATCCCAACAAACAAACCACCACCACCCCAAAAAAAAAACCCAAACCAACAAACACAAAAAACCTCAACAAAACAAACAAAATACCCAACCAAAACCACCAAAAACAAAACCACCAATCAAACATTTCAATTATCAGCCTCTACTCAAAGTAAATGGGCAGCTGATACCACATTTTCTGTCACTCACAGTAAGGTATTTTTTACATCTCTCTGCACTACACCAGTGTCAGAGGAACTCATCATGTTTCTATGAGTGACATGCCTATAGGATCACCAACCACCTGCCACAGGAGCTAGTGATACCCAAACTCCTAACCCAGGAGAGGGAGGATATAAATATTTCTCATTGCAGCCACAGAGAACTGCTAGTTTGAAAAATCACATCCTCTCATGGAAAATATGGAGCTTTTCCAGAAAGTAAGCTATTTCAGGAATATATATTTTAAAACAATGCTTAGAGTCATCAATAGTTGAGACTCACTTGTTTTTCATACTAGATAAAAGAGAAATGAAAAGCCAGTATTCTATCTAAGAAATAAATACCAGATCCTCATGAAGAGCTGGGAATGCTCTTCTCCTGTTCCTACCAACAACGTTGTTGTCAACAAACTTGAGTTTAGAACTGCAAAGGAAAAGCTGCTGTGGCCTCAACCATCCACACAAAGGAGCCAATGCAAGTATTTGAGGGAGCTCCATCAGTCCCTGGGTTTCTGCAGCTAGTCATGCTCATTCAGAATGGGAAAAGCAAATGCAAGACATACGAGTATAAGCAGCAGCTTACTCAGTGAACCTTTCAGTTACAAAGGAAGCAAAAGTGTTTGTTCTCCCAATGGTTTTATTTTTTCCAGAAGTAGGATTCCTACATGTCATGCTGAGTGCTTTGAAGAAAAACTATTTGGTGATTTATCTGTCTCGTGATCCTCTCATTATATCCACTGCCCAGAAAGAGTCAATAACCCTGTGCTCAAACAGCTGCCTGTGAGGTACCTTCACGTGCGATACATTCAACCCTCAGATTTGCATAGAAAAGAGCATCTAGTCCCTATTATTGTCAGATAAATTTCTTTGGTCTTTAAACAAAACCTATCAAACTGTGTTGAATTAAAAGTAAGTAGAAACAGATAATAACAATGTAATGAAAGATTTGCAGAAATTCTGCTACTATAGCTTTATGCAGCTCAGATTTCTTTTATTTTGTTTAAAATAAACAATTTTTCTAATGGTCTAGCAATGGGAATCTTTACTATTCCTAACCTGAATGACACTATCCATATTTTGATGTATCATTTTTGTTTTTATTTACCTCTAGCATAGCCTCTTTCAAGATTTAAGAATGGATTCATGAGCTTTCTCATCAGAAACATGGTAGGAGTCAGACTGGCACATCTAGTCAAACAAGATTCTCTCTCACTGCAGACATTTAAGCCCAAATGCTGGACAGTTAATCATAAAATTAAATTTAAATATGAGTTTATGTCTCACTAACGCTTTCCATCTCTCTGTCCAATTGTTCATAAGCTAGCATTATGACTGGAAGCTTTCTTCTCATCTTTCTACTTTTCCAATATTTGAGATACAATGGACTATGGAATAATCCCTGAAAACAGACCGAAGACCCACCATTCTTCTCTGACTGAAGCCCCACTGCTCCTCACATTTACAAGGCATCAGAAACCATAGTATAAGAAATGCATTAAACAAGGGAAAAGGATGAATGCCTTGCTTATCTTGTATTTTAAGCAGAAAAGAAATACGAGATATTGCCATACCTGTCACTAAAAAAACCACGAACCATAAAAATTGAGATCCAGCTATGGAATTTACTATATTGCAAAACAAGTTAAAGGTGTGCAAGTGGGAATTCTGTAAGAGAAGACAAGATAAAATGATACAATTATTCCAACTCAGAGCTGATATGCTCTAAGGTATATGTTTTTCCCACAATCACTGTAAATATGAATATTTTAGAGGTTAATATGAAGATCAAATGTGGAATGAATTTGCTGAAAAGATTAATATCTTTTCATTAAAAATGAGAGTGCACTGTTGGTTCAGCATTTGCATTTAGATGGAGTAAGTAATAAGTATATTGACTGCTTAAGACACATATCTCCAAAATGGAAAATATGGATAAAGAGGGTGGTGTCTGTACACAGAAGTGGACAAGCTTTTTCTATTTTCTACTGTTACCCCTTCAGAGAACTTAAGCCGTTTCAACGAGAACACTGTGATTTACTCATCTCACCAGAACTGGCTGCGTGCTGTAAAGACCCTTTCTGCAAGCACTCGTTCCTTCGTGCGCGCAGCATGTTGGTGAGTACGTATCGCTGGGCTGCTGCTGGCTTGAAAACCTGCTAGTCACTGTACAGTCAGTCATCAACGCATGGACAGGAATGTGTATTTGCTAGTTATTAGCCACTGCTTTTTGTTGCAGTTGCTGTTTAAAGCTTAGAGCCACCCAGTTAAGCAGGAAGTTCATCCAGCCATTACATCATTACAAGCGGTCCACGTAAACACGAGCAGGATGGGCTAACGTAACTCCAGGTGCCTCATCATTTATGGCACGGGGCTTTCAGCTCCATGTTTCCGAGTACTAACGAGAGGGAAAGGTATGATTCAAGTAATGGTAGATTGTGTGCCAAGATTGGTTCAAACGGGTACAGAAACGGTGGCGTGGCTCGTGCAGGCACACCGAGTGTCAGCCTCGCTAGAGATCCTACGTTGCCTTTCACTGAACCTAGCCCAGGCTTGCTCACAATCACAGAATGCTTGAATGATTGAGGTGTTACAAAATATGTGTGACAGCATAGAGTCCAGCATGCAGCAGATATTGCAAGGAATTTGTTAATTTTAATTCAACTGAAGCACAGCGGTTCCTAGCAAAAGCATTTTACTCCTCAAACCGTAAGAAGTAAAATAAGTACTTCACTTAAGCAACTGTGGTGGTAGTTTCTCTATAGTAATTTAGACATACAAAATGTATACAAATCATACAGCTACGATCCTGCAGAGCAGAGGGGGCTGTAGCACTGGCAAAACAGCATTGTATGCAAGCAGAAAAACTGATTATTGATCCATAAAGGAAATGTAAGAGTTGATTCTACAAGAGTACGAGCATTTTCTCCTCCAATGCACATGAGGAACATTACTTTTCCTTCACTGCAGGGAAGTGTCACTTTGAAGTGGATTTTTCATCCCTGAAATACAAAATTCAGGACATTTTCCTCAAAGTTTCTTTCCCCTTTTTTTCTTCTTCTACTTTTTTTTTTTAATTTTTTTTTTCTATTGTTGTTGTTTGGTTTTGTTTTCCTGTTCTGTATTTCAGGTCATTTAGACCATACACTTTGATGGAGGCCATCCTTCTCCTCTGAATTTATGAATCAAAATGTATTCTCCAATGGGTATGTGGAGGTATAATTTGCCCCCAAACACTCTTCAATCTTTATTGCTGACACATTCAAGGATGCCTAACTCCCATAAGAAAAAAAAACCCCATTAATCTTCAAAAATATGTCCTTACCTGCCTTCCGAAAATGAAAATGGATGTTCTTTGATAAATTATCTGAGCTTTGCTGCAAACCCTGAGGATCATGCACTTTTGGAAACAATTTTGAATCTGAAAAATTTATAAATAAAGATCCAGCAGTATATAAATACAGATCCTGCATGGTGCTAAGCCTTTCCTTGGAGGGACAAAGCACTCAACTTCCCTCAGCAGTTGTCAATAGATATCGAAAGCACTCAGCAGCTTGCTGGATGCAACCTGTAGGATTCCTACATACACTTTTTTCCTGCATACTGTAGACAACAACTTATTTGCTTAATGCTTTTGTAGGTGAAACTATACTGTGGAACTAGCTCCAAAGTACACGCTGTCACCCAGGCGTGTAAAATCAAACAACACCCATTCAAGTAATACCAAGGTTAAAAAAATCAAATAGCTAGGTTGAGGATCTGAAAGCAGACAGGCAACTCAAAGAACAGACCAAAGAGAACCTTTCTGTTACTAGATAGTGCAAGAAAGAAAACAACCTTAAAGAGAGAGATGCTTTTCACATTATGTTTTCCTTCTGCTGCCTTATGCACAGCAAAGCTTTGGAACAGCCTCTGAAGGAGAGGTCACTTAGCTCACTGGGGAGCATTCCCATCTCCGTACTCTCAGTTTATTAAGAGACCTAAATAAATGCCAGTCACTGAAAAAGAAATTTTGAAAGCTTGTAGGAAATTAACAAAAGGGTCTTCTGTGTAGCTAAAAACCAAGCCAATGCAAAGTTGGTGTTCATCAGGAACAAGTTAATTCTCTTTTTTCTTTCTTTGAAATTTTATTTTTTAAAAGTGTATGCTTAGAATTTACTTTAAATTCTGAAGTATTACCAGAAAAAAAAAAAAAGAAAAAAGAAATGTTAGATTTGATTTTCATCTCCTTAAAACTATTAACCTAGATGTTTACCTATGCATGCTAAGATTCTCCTCCATATTTTCAATTGGATATAAAAAACCTGGGTTCTCTAGATGACCAAACTCTATTTTACTTTAGGGTAAATACCTGTGTTTTGGATTCTTTGCAAGGAAATGGGAATTTCTGAGGCTATGCCATAGAAACTTTTCTGAAAATGCTGAAGCATGGAAAAACAATACAGACTATACAGAATGTGCAAAGCCTGTCAGATGTTTTGTGTTTCCACATCTCAAGTATCTACCCCTGGGCAATACCCAGTCTCCTGTTCACTCTGATGCACAAACATGAAATAAGCGATACTTCAAATTAAAAAACAAACAAACTACCAAAACCAAACCAAAACACCAAACAATTTATATTCCATTCATTTGTCTTAAATGAAATGGAAAGTTTCCCAAAAGCATCCAAGAAGTGGTAAAACTTACTGTAAGAGATTGAAAATAGGAGTAATTTTAATCAGTGTTTCAATATGCTTTAAAAGAGTTCCTATCAGCCCCTGGTGCACATACAAATGGTTAATGACAAACAGTTTTCTCTCTTCTCTCTTTCTCCATGTCCATCCTAGAGAAATTTTTACTTTAACTTCTTAACTGGTGTCCAGGGTTGATACGGTTTTTAAAAGTACACCTACAAGCAACAAGTAAGAATAACCCACTTCTGACTGGTACTGTTTCAAGAATCAGATAATACATAGAGCTAGCAAAAGACAGAAGAATCACAGGCAATTGACCCAGTTTAAAGTTTAAGTAAAAGCAAGAAGCTGCTGGTTTGATTTGGCAGTAATGAATCATCAGATTCACCAGGACCAATTTTTTTCAGTTTCTGGAGCTGTGGAATTCCCCAGCAGAAACGCACCTTCTCCTTTACCACCACCCCCATGTAAATACCCTGTGGATCTTCAGGAGCTACACCCAGTTCCCTGAAAATACTGCTGACTCAAATCCCAGTGAGCAAAAAGGATCAGCTGAGTTGTTTGACATCCATTCTCTTTTCCAAGCAATGGAAAACATTAGTGAAAAAGCTTGCTGTTCCCTGTGCATGTTGACTGGGATACATTCTCCACTGAGATGCCAACAAGAGAAGGCTAGGAAGAGAGGAGGAAGTGTTCTCTCCTGTTCACAAATACTGTTTCATGCAGACTTTGTCTAACCATCATTCAATGTGTGTATCTACTTCAGAGAAGACTGTAATAAGCAGCCAAAACATTTAAGACCAACAAGTTCACCAGAGCAAATACAGTAATGAGAAGGCACTAATATCAGCTGATACCCTACAAAGGGGTGGTAAGTACTTCTCCCTCCCGACCACCAACTTTCCAGCATCCTGAAAATCACTTCTTCGAGCCTGGTGACATAGAGATAACTTATTCCCTACGCACTAGCTAGACAGACATTTCCTCCTTCAGATGTTATTGCTTTCTCTTTCTACCTGAGGCAGACAATTCTTTTACAGTAATTCAGCTGCATGAGCTACATAGAAATACATGAGTTATTTATATTATGTTGATACCCAAAATTGTTCAAAAATAGGATCATAAGGCCTCTTGTCGCTTAAAGCTGCTATTACAGTTAAAAATAAAAGCTATACATCTTTGACCATGAGCAGCTAACTCCACAGATCTAAAAATGGAGGCATGACTGCAAGTGTCTACACAAGACATACAGAAGCAGGAAGGAGGAGAAGAGGCTGAACCCAAAATGATGACGGAGAGCACAACACAGAGCATCTTCTGAAGGATTTTTCCCAAATCTTTCACTTCACAAGACCACATTAGACTGGACTTTAACTGCAGATAACGCTTGGCTTTAGTGTTAAAATTTTACACAGCTCTACATTTTGGCTCATACACCATTTGCAGCAACAACAAAAATTACTTCCCGCTTTCAACAAGACTGCAGCTTGTCATGTCACCTTCAAAGTAAAGGCATTGACTTGACTATTATTAAAAATCATGAGGAATTCAGATCTTGCTTCCAGGATATACTGCCCGGCCATACTATTGGTTCAGCTGAGGCCAGATTTCGTGCATGCAGACAGCGTCATTATTCCATGAATCACCAGTGACCTTTGGAAGGTACCAGGAAAAGCAGGCATGTTCATTCCCTTCCATTGATTTTCTAATTTGGAGCAAATTGGTTTAATCTGGGGAATGGATACCTATTAGGAATAAAAATTCCTGAACTGACTTTTGAGAGCAGTATAAAGCTTTCTGAACTGAAACTATGAATTTAAAAGGGAAACTTATGGCAAAAAGGTAGTGATTAAATAAATCTTAATTCAGCCACCCAAGTATGAAAGAAGTGGAATCTCTCTAAATTTAAAAGAGATCTATGGGCCCAGACTTTAGTTTTACTCCACTATCTGTCTGGAATATGTGCCTGGTTTACCCATTAAGTATCTGCTGTAGGAAAAGCTGGATCAAAAGTACTCACCTAAAATGGCAAGTGGTATGGGTGTCATTTTCATGTGGTTAAAATGAGAAATAATATCCTGAATATTGAGAACATTGGGCAGTCCTGATTCTAACCAACTTAGGAGACAAGTTCAGTAAATCAGTACATACCTGAAACAGTCTGCAAGAAAAGAACTTGTTTGTTTCAAGGAAACTAAGAGCGCACAGGGCTATGTAATTGAAGGAAATGGTGATTTATAGAGTAACTGTGTAGGTCATCATTGTATGGGTGCCCAGATCTCATATATTCTGATAACTAAACCTTTGTCTTAACATATTTGCTCTATTATCTTCTGAGCATAAAATGATCTTAAGTTCTTTCTTTACTACCAATTTATGCTCTTCATAATCTTAATGATTTATAATAAACATAAATTTTGGCACTGTGGTGATTCACCTGAAAATCACATGCAGACAACCTGCCACTTTACTATTCCTTGTTTTCATATTTCCTTTTTTTGCCTACGGGCTACTAATCAGTCCATTAAGTCCACTCAATAAAAAAGAAAATTCTAGAGAAGGATTTAAAGCACCAAACTGCAGCAAACTCATAGCAAGCTTTATGCACAATTAGGTTTGGGTTTCTTTTCATTCCAAACTGTCAACTGGTAACTCTAAATTGAATTCCATTTATTCCTGAGATCTTTTCTCTCACCTTCCAACACTAAATATCTTGCTCAGAAATTATGAGCTACTAGATTTATAAACACTGATCACAATGTGTAACTTCTTATGCACAAATAAGAGAGAAATAAAACTCTTAAAAGACTCCTCAAATTTGAACATCTGAATCCCCACCCATGCAATAATTGGAAACTCTTTTCTCATCACAGTAGATTATAGGCACAAACATTAAAATGTCAGACTGGCAACAGGAGACTGCTCACTTACCTCACGATCCAGCAGCACAGGAGACACCACTGTAACAATATCTCCCTTTTCTGGGTCAATGTAGAACATATTTGGAGAGGGTTTAGTAGGTGTCTGTTTGAGGATGTTGTATCGCAGAAGAGCATTGTCTGTGCTGGAGTCGTCAGCATCGAACGCTGTCATACGCATCACAGTGGTTCCTAAAGGCAAGGTGGACAGACAAAAGAATGCAGTGAGCCAGAACATGTGAAGTTCTGCTGCCTTCACACACAAGAAGCAGGTGGGTACAATATAGAACTATCTCGTCAAGACAACCAAGTAGTTTCACCTGATATTTAATCAGCACTTGTATTTGTTTTACTTGACGCTGAGCTGAAACCAAAAAGACTAGGGTTTCTGGGCTGCAGCAGACATAGGACATAAGTTCTCTGTATTTGAGTGCTTTGTTGCCATCCATATTAATTGCATTTCACTAAATGAAATACAGTTGTATCTTTTTCACTTGGAATTCCACGGGTAGAAAGTCTACAGCATATTTACGATGAAGGTGACAATGCTAAAGCAAGAGAAACAACTCTATTTTCACATTAAGGCCTTGCACAGTTTCAGAATTGGTTTGAAACTATAATTTCAATCAGAAATTTTGTAACGATTAAAGCCTACATTATTCTAATTTCAATTTCAACAAATTCATGGGCTTCTAGTATCAAACTCAATTAACCCCCCACCTCTATTGCCAGGCTATCTTTCAAGTGGTGAAGGGCTTTTTTTTTAACTTGAAAATCATACAGCATACAATTCTGCTGTAGAGTGCAGTAAGGTAAATGCTCATGACTTCAGATTCCTAAATTATGTACAGAGGAAAAACCTCACTCTCCTACACCACAGTTAATACAGAAAGGACTGAGATGCTGCAAATTCTCTACTTAGCTAGTGGAACACGTACACCTACATCCCAGGATCAAGTCTCTTCCCCTCCCTTAGAAAGGCACGCCAGAGCCTAACACAGCCTACAAAATTCTGTCATAGAAGTCTTTTTTATTTGCTTTGTATGGTACATTGAGAACTGAGGAAAGGCTGTAATTAGACACCTGGACTGAACAGTGAGATAGTCACCATTAAGACTGTTATGATTTCTTAATCAGTTCATTTATAGGACTAAACATTAGCTTTGAAAAACAAGCAAACAAAACTCCACAAACTTGAATATATCACCGCAGCAAAACTATTCTGTTAACATTGACCTGAAGCAAGAATAAAATCCTACCACATAACAAAAAGCTCATAATCAAATCTACGACCTCATTTCCATGGTGGTTCAAAGTTAAGTAACAACTTAATGCAAAAGGTATTAGTAAACTTTATACCAATAAGGAATCTAGGAAGGTATCCATTCTTTTGCCTAAAAATCCCAGCTAAGACAATTTATACACCAATTAAATAATTTACATTTAAGTAACTTAGCACCAAAACCATATTATCTAATGTGTGAATTGCTATGCTGAAGTCACGACATAATTCTTGTTAGAGATTGTTATGTGGTGGTTAACCCCATTTTCTTTTCCCACCTAGACTTTCAGTGGGTAAGTATTATTTTAAAATATGATGACAAAAACCATTTCAAGCCCAAGTGATTAAAACCTTCTGGTACAGACACGGCCTAAGACATTACATTGGAAGTGCTTGCAGAACAGAAATGTGTATCATTCATATACAATGATCAACAGTGAGTTTATATTATTTGTAAAGGTCTTGAAGCAGAGAACACTTAAAAATCAAATAAAAATGAAATACTGTGGTAAAAGTAAAAACAAACCCAGGTTCATTTATAGGCTGACATAACAACTGCTTGGATCACTGTTAAACAAACACAAATGTCTTGTTTAGATGTTTCTTCTTTTCCTCTTTTGCTGTATTTCTCAGAGTACAAAGTATTGCCTTTTCTTGCAGTGACCTTGAATATAAACTCTCAAAGGTTTTGCTTCATTGCTACTTCAGGCAGAGTTACCCCCTTGAGAAAAATAACAGAGATCTGACAGCATGTTGGTTTTATTCACCAGTGATTAAAGGTCAGACAGCTCAAAAAGAAGCTTACCACTGGATACTACGCCCTGTTTTCCAATATGACAAGATGATCCTAGCCCTGATATTTTCACCTACTTTGAGACTTCTTCAGAAGAAAAAAGAGAAGCTTTCTGTTTTGAAGAATGAAGATTCACCCTCTTTCCACAAGTACAACACACAGTGCTATTTTTTTCATATTTATCACATTTTGAGATCATTTATATTCATATTAGATGCGTTTCATGTAGATCTCCCCAAGTCACAAGGCTCCAGTGAAATAAGTAAGAATTAAGGCAAATTTCCGAAGGATCCTAAAGAGTACCTAAGTACAAGTGAAATTCAATGGGTTTCAGCATGCAACTCCTTCCTGAAAAATGCAATTTAATAAGATGATAAACTCAAGCACATTAGACTATTTAAATGAATATATAGTTGCTACCATCATTAATCTATTAGGGGACTTGATGCTCAGCAGAGATTCAGAAGCCAATTAAAATATATACTCAGGTAGAAATCCTATTTGTACTGTTGTCCTAGACAGTCCTACTGAAATATTTCTGATGATAAGAATGTGGAAGGCACTTGTAGATTTTAAGATCTGATGTAAATCCCCAAATCTCTAGTTATTCTGGCATAAAACTGGCTTACTACGGTGGCTGAATCTGAATCTGATTCTGATTTGCCAGCTGCAGTTTTTTAACCTTTCAAGTCACTGGACATTATCTTGTTCTGTGCAAGCATTCCTCTGGTGCATACAGATAAGAAATTCCAGGAACTCAGAAGAGTAGAATTTTACATTCAATCTGCATAGAGATGCCACCTCCAGGAAGAAAGCTATAGAGAATTAGATCTATTTGTTTCTGTGTTGCTTTTGTCAGAAGTTATGAGATATTGGTTTATAGCTACCATCAAAGTAGCATTTATATTTAAGTAAATGTTATTCTATTCTCAGAAGTTCATATAACAGATGTAAAAATGCACATAAAATTTGGGGTTGTCTTTAGATGACGTTATGCATTAGTACAGTCTATATAAGGTTGTACCTGGTTTCTGTTCATGACATCAATACAGAAAAGTACACCCCTTTAAACATCATGTATATGCTTTACAATAACCAGAGGAGCTGCTGAATACTGTGGATAAAAAAAAAAAGGAAGTCCTTGCACCAAGTTGAAAGTTGGTGTTCAGCTTCTGCAGCAATGTCTTGAATGGCTTGTCCTCAGGAACATATCTCCTTTATGCTCTTGTGCTCACAAGCAGGTTTGCAAACTAAACAGAGTCTGGCTACTCATTTCAAAGTGCAGTGGTATCTAGTTTCTATTCCATTAAAACACACAAACCAACCAACCCCCATGTAAACAAAAAGCTAGAATGGGCTAGTATGTGTGGTTGATGCCTCAAAAATCACAAGAGCTTTAAGCCAGTAATTAAAATATATTCCAGGGACCTTTTGGAGAAGTCTAATAGCTTTATATCCAAGGAAGAACTTTCCTGTCCTAGTTGAGATGTTGAGAGAGAGAACACACATGACCATAGGTTTGGGACTGGACCACTCAAAAGACGATGTTTACAGAGGTATCTTTCCTAAAAATACAGTGACACAATCTTTTATTTTAAAAGGCTCTACAGCATACATGCAGTCCAAAAAAAGTTGAATTCAAGATGCACACTTCCTCAGTATTATTCCTTCATCATAAAGTTTTATTCTTCATAAAAGATTCATTTCCCCAGACCCATAAACTGACTACTTCTGATTCAGTGTCATTTTAGAAATACTTCCATTCCTGGCATCAATCAAATGCAGCTGGCTTTCAAACCACAAAACAACAGCTTGCTACATTATCATGTTAAACAATATATATTAACTTATCAAGCTGAGAAAGAAATGTCTGCAAAATCAGCAACTTTCGAGTTCTGCCAATGATGTGCAGCTACTCACTGAGGCAGTCTCTCTCGTTAAAGGTACAGCTATGCCTTGCTGCATTTCAATGTTCACTGTTTATTTGTCACACCTTCTGGGCAGTTTCACTATTACCGTAGTCACTCCAAACCTCTACTTGCACCTCCCAGAGTTCCTCACTGATCAGACATACATCCCACTAGCCAAGTTGCTGCTTCAAAGGCTGCAGCTATCAATCTGAGGATTGGTCATTTGGCCTGTAAGTTGGCTTGGAAGTACTGGCAAAAACCTCCCCTTAGTCATTAAGAAGTAAAACACAATGCTTGCATGTCTTTGTGGTGATTAGAGTAGACAGTTTCTCATGAAAAAGCTCTTTGGCAGTTTATTTATCTCTTATAACCTTTCTATTTCCTTCTTTGTGTGTGTGTTGTTTTTTGTTTGGGTTTTTTGATTGTTTGGTTGGGTTTTATTGTTTGTTCTTCTGATGCCTTTTTATTCTGTCAAGATGCCACAAGAACATTAGGAGCAGTTCAGCTGATAGACGAGATTACCAGGAACCCTCTATCCCTTCCATTTATTTATCTATTATATTCAGCTGTCACCTTTCCAAAAGGACTGGAATGTAGTGGCAGTGAGGCCTATTTCTAGCTTAATGAAATATCAGCAAGTGTCTTAAGCCAACAGCCTTAAAAGAAGACTGAATTTGAGTACTCAAAATATGTTTCAGGTTAAGGAGTGAACTGTTTTAAATTCATGAGAGCTACAGTCCTCAAAAACTTCTCACTGGACTTTTCTCACGTTATTTTCACTCTTCTTACTGCTTCTGCTGTATGTTCTGTTCATGAACTGTTTTCTGCACATTACAGAAAGGGAAGGGTCTACTTTCCTAGTAAACATAACTGTAATGCTGAGTTCTATTCCCACTTTCTTCACAAGTTCAGCTGTACTGACGTGCACTGGTAATAGTAAATTACACAATGGCATACTTTCAAAAGTAAAGCTATTTTAACCCACGGAGAACAAAGAATGGAAAATGGGATGAAAAAAGGAAGAAATCAAGAGGGTTATCTCTATCTCTAGAGTACATTACGTTTATTGCTACAGAAAAAAAAAAAGACATCAACTTTTCAGAAAGTGGAGTAAAGGAGGATACCCTCCTGACAGCTATACTCATCATAACTAATTGCATGTTTGACTGTCATTTTGTTCTTTGAAGACAACAAGCCACAGGGAAGCAAAGCAAATACAAGAAGAAAGGTCTATTATGGTTCCAATCAAGAGCATTTGAATTGCAACTACTGTTATTAACTTCTGTGTGTTATTAAACACTTGAAGGCCTTGCTCAACAGAGAAGATATTTAGAAAGAATTAATGAATTCAAGCATAACATATCTTATATTTGTATAGGGCAATAGTCCCTGCAGGGCTTTTCACATAGTCTGTTCTAATGTCTGGCCGATTCAGGATATGTGTATGCTTTTTAAACCGGAGTTTAGATGACATCACTGATCAGTACCCTGGGCACAACAACATACTGAAGTCAGCAGGAGTGGAGAGATGTGCTGGTCAACTGTCAATTGTGGAATGAATAATAAAAAAAAGGAGAGGAATGGTGACTGCTCTGCTACTGTTAGAAGCTCCTCACCAAATTATACCTACCACAATTCGGTCTTCCCCTGAACAGTTCCCCCAGTTCTACCCAACATCATTGTTACACCTCCAGGAACCGAGCCTTCCTGTCTCAGGCACTGGCAAGTGATCACCCTTGTTCACTTACAGCCTCTTCAGACAGACTGGGAACTTCAAATCTAGTAAAAGAGTACTTAGAACAAAAGAGCTACAGATGAAAAAACAGTGTCCTTCCTCCAGAGAGAACAGGCTGCAGATTTAAGAAAACCAGCAAAGTTTTTTTCTTAACTAGGATTCTGCCTAAGTTCTGGATCCATAGTACAAATGTCACACTCTGATGTCTGCTTCACTTTTGACCAGTGAAGTCTATTAAGAAAAGGCAGGAATTACTTCTTGGATCATGACCATAAGCTATAAAAAGTTCCACTGTTCTAATATTCTATCTGCCAACTCATAACATAATCTTATATGTCAGATAACATAATTCATAAAGCAATATATAACACATTCTCTCAAAGTAAATGGTTTAACGTAAATGATGATATGCATTGAACATCTCACAGCAGGCGAAGATGACAGGATGGTGATTTGTGTGTGTAAGAATAGCTATTCAACATACAAAGAGTAAGATTCAGCCCTAGGCATGCTCAGAAAACACAGAAGACCCACAATCTCTCTGGAATTTGGCTAGCACTAGAAGTCAATCAGAAAAAACACAGGAAATAAAGTCTAGATGAGATGTTAAAACATCATTAAATTCTTCCCCCTAAGACCGAAGCCAGACCATTCTTGACAAGATACAGAGGAACAGTGGCTTCTTTTCTGAAAACCTCAAATGGAGAAACATTCACCATCCCTGTGTGACTTGTCACCATGACAAGGGCTTTTGGCAAACACCTGCCAGAAAGCTAGCTCACATCCTAAGAGGAGATGGGTCAATGTCTCAGCCAGCTGAACTCTACACCACCACTACACCAGTGGAGATGAAGAATGCTCATCTCTTTCCTCACCTTTTAGAAAACTTCCAGAGGTAAAAAGTCTGAGACTCAACACCTCTTGCCTAGAGTGACTTGTTCATTCACTCAGCCCTTGGGTCTGAACTGTCTGACAGCTGAAACATTTTGTCAGAGCTGCTTACAACTCACATTCTGCACCATGCTGTTCGCCCAGTCCCCATGTAAAATTGGAATTGCCTGCAATCATTCAAATTTGATTCCACATGTATACAAACTGTTTAAATGCAGATGCAAACTTTATAGTCAAGAACAGCCAAGCAGAGAGCTTACTAAAAATATATATTCCACACTTATCTCTGTTTTATAATTCAAATGTTTTCTTTTAACTTTTCTCTACCTTTTCTTTAATAGTTTCCCATTCTTCTGCTCTTCTCTGTTTATCTGGGTGGTGTAGATCTGGCCAAAGCAATGCAAATTGCTAATAGACAGCAATTTTCAAAGTAATAGAAATATGAAATTTACATCAGGCTTTATATATCCAGAAATACCCATGAGAAATTACCTTTTGTATGTGGTAGAAAGCTTCCCCTAAATCTCACGATAGAAAATAAACTAGACAAAATTAGATTAATCATTTAACTTTCTCCCCCAAAATAAGTTAATCTCCAGTTTCTTTTAGCCTCTAAGCAGGGAGGCATTCTTAATCAAGATAAATGAAGAAAAGAAAATAGATGTTTCAGAGACTTTACTTAGGTTAGTAAAAGAGGATTGTCAATTATTTGCATTCTCAACTTCAGGGAGGGAATTGGCTGATTTTCACTTCAAAGCCACTTTCACCTTGCCTCCATCCAGCCCTGTCAAGAAGAGTTAGCACTCTGAATGTTTACAGGAACAGCAACAAGAACAAGAACAGACTCTTCTCTTAGCCGTCCTTAAGCAAAACCCAGCTACTCACTGGGAACCTAGTTCACATTCAGCTATCCATCAAGCCATAAAAGCCTCTGACTTTGGAGACCTAGCAGCACCTACCAGCTCTTGGGGCTGAGTAAATACCCTAGTCATATTCTAGCCCACAACCCCTTCACAGCACCAGTGTCCTCTGGAAAGGAAACCTGTCTGCACTGGTAGAGAGAAAGCAGCAGTGTGTCTTAACAGGGCCACAATATGGCCTGCTGGGTGCCCTGGGCACACCTTAGCTGAGAAACAATCAAAGGAACACTTCAGACGCCTCTTTTTTCTTTAATGGAGAAGTTTCATACCAATAATGGCTCCAACATAGAGATGTTTGTCAGTCACATTTTCTTTTTAAGCTAGGACTGTCTGTAAGGCAGGAGTGAAACTAGTTAAATAATATTCATGGAAATGAAAGAGATCAGTGTCAAATGTAGGGTTTAAATCAGAATTATATTAAAATCTAATAACACTTTGAGAATAAAAAGGACATAAGAAGAATATTTTTTCCTTTCATTCCAACAACAAATTATTTCAAAATGAAAAAAAAAGGTAATGTAATGTATTGACAGCAAGTGTCTATTTCTTAAAAAGACCATAAAAATACAATCTGTGTGGAATGAGTAACCAGAAACCCAAGCTACATCAGCTGTGTGCATGCTCTGCATTAGGACTTGCTCAAGAACAATAACAAAATGGAGAGATTTTTCTAAGGTGGTAATGTTTTCACAGATTTCAATAGTCTTTTGATCAGGACCACACTTCATAGATGGAAGATCTCATTCTTTAAATTACCTACTTTTGTAAAGGAATTGACCGGCTTCTTAAAAATATATGAAAGGCTGCAATTATACACCCATGTCACAGTGGACTTTAATCAAAAACACACCATTACTCTACAGACATCACTTTAGACTATTCTTCTATGTCCATGTAAGGTACACTGGCATCCTTCCTGATTAAAAAGTAATAATATTACATTTTAATAAGATCTCTTAGTGCAAGGTCAATGTTCCCTGACTGGAAACACTTTTTGAGACAGCGGGCCAGAATTTCTGTTGGTCTGAATCAGCCTAGCACTGCTAAATCAAAGATTTATATCAGGTGAAGCTATGGAATAGAGGGATGACCTTGAAGGTATGTATTAGGCATATACAACATCACATTGCCTTCATTCCCTTTTTACCTTCCTAATTTCTCACTTCAGTGTACGTGAAATAGAAAAGCAAAAAAATGATCTGTGCCTTTTCTGTGCCTCTTCTATATTAGACCCTTTTCATTCTTGCCACCAGCAACTTACACAAGTATCAGTTTTTTCACATGGTTGATAGAATAACAACAACACACCAACATACACTTCATCAGTAACTGCACCTTAGAAGTCCTCATCTTTATTCTTTGCCTCTTTAATATGAACTGGTGTATTAATCCCTTGTTACCAAGTAGGTATGTAAGTGAAGCACCCATCCTTGTTATCCGTGATTCTCATCATCTACACCAGTCCAAAATTAACCCCTATAATCCAAAGGTGCTTCAGTATTCTAAAAGTAGCACTAATGAAAGAAGAATCAGACCTCATAATGAGGAGGTAAATCTTCTTACGCAGTTTCTAGCTTCATCTACAGGACCACTTACTCTAATGTATCATTTCATCTTTGTATTGATTTCATAGTCAAGTCCTAGTCATTTGATCTATTAAACACCTGAAAATTTTTAGCGGATGGATAAGTGATTTCACCTTAACACAGGATCTTTTTAGGTGAGTTTTGTTTTTCTTTCCCGTCTCCTGCATGAGCTACTGGGTAAATTATTTGGTTGGTCTCCCAGTGTCTGCTCTGTTGAAGTTATTAAAATTCATCCTACACAGACAATATTTCATAATGAACTTCTTCACTGTTAGACCCAATCAATGAATTAGGCAACTACTCCCTGTTCTTTATCTAAAGAACTGCATTAAGTCCATTGCACTTTTCTCGATAAATTATATCAAAGATGCCATAATTCCTCTTAAAACCACAAACAGAAGTGAAATATTTGATTCTAAGGTCTCAAACTTAATACTGAACAAATCTTTACAGAGGATCACAAGGCATGCCTTGGAAAGATATATGTTCCCTTAAAAGATTCGTTTTCCCCTATACATTCTACTGAACCACATTCAATAGCCTCCCATAGCAAAGGAGTCCACGGTAAGGAAGGATCAGTGCCATCAGTTAGATTGGAAACCTGCACTTTGGTCAGCCTTTAGATCAAGTCCATAGCAACAACTCATTCCCTAATAGCATTCTACAATAATAGAAGATGGGATGGTTTTCAGCCATTTCCCCATCTTGAGATTGCAATATCTGCATATGGATGTCTTTGCATCCCTACTCAAAATCCTCTCTTTGGTTAAATTATATTTTAAAGCCACTGATAGCTGAATTTAATAAATGATGCAGATGCTGTAAGAGTATGTTCTGTGATTTTAAAGCAGATCCGTGAACCTATCTTATAAATCACAGGTTTCAAAAACTCAATCCATATACGTAACTAGATGACAATTCAGAGTGTCTGGTACATGTTTTCAGTAGAGGCTTTGATATCTTGTCCTGAATTACATTGTTAATTCACTAAATTCAGCAAGTTTGGGGTTAGACACTGTGATTAACCATTTTAGGTTCCAATATCTAGTCTTTTAAGTTTCTTAATAGTTACTGGAAAGGGACTGGCAATTTGGATGGAGTTCATCCTGTTCCAAGCTAAATAATTAAGACGGATGAGATGAAGCAGCTTTAGAAGTGATTAATTCTGGCAGAAATCTAACTCAGAAAAGATATCAAATTCTCAGGTGCTTAGAACAGGCTCCTCTTAATTCTGCCCATCACTACAGATATGGAAAACAGGCTTAGAATAAAATGATTCTCCTGGACTTTTGTTCTATCACCACACACTCCAAAAGACTTTCCCACTTCATGACTACTCAGGCTGAAGGGAAGGCAGGCTTGTAGGAAGTGCATTAGAGGCCTTCCCCAGCTCTGTGCTGGTCAGCTTTACAGTCTGCACTGACACTTGACCTTTGAAAAGTGGAGGTCTGCAAAGATTAACAACAGGCCATGATATCACTGTTCTTACTCCCTTAGAATCGATGCATCATGTTAGGAAAGGACCTTAAGCAACAAATCAAGTTATTTTAACTTTGTGTGTAATTGATTCAGTATTGAAAGAGCTACATGGAAAATGTTCTGTATGTCATAAACCATCTAAATATTGACTGTGGAACTCCTTAATGGGAAATTAATAATTAAGCACACAACAACTCATGATCCATCACTGTCAGCAACCGGATACTTAAGAGATGATAAAGATTTGCGGGGCTGTGTGCAAACAGTGTCATTAAGCCACAAGCCTGTTCAAGTATATTTATACATATGCACATATTCTTTCTCAGGCCCAAAGAAAACAAGCATCAGTCACTGTGTCAAGAAAAAAGACACAGAAACAGATTTCAAATGGTGCCACACTTCTACCTTTCCAGCAAGTATTTTTACGCAGCCTTCACCTTGAACACTTAAAATTCAAGAGGGCCACATGGCTTGCACTGAACTGATTTCAACTACTACAACCTCTTAATTCACTGAGCCCTTTTTCCCTCGTGTCTCTCCATCATGTCTTGGCTAGCTGAGGACAAAAGTGGGTTTGTTCCTTTACTCTCCAAGCTGGCTGGCAGAGGTACAAAACCTATAAACCGTATCTGCAGAGTGCTGATCAGCTCTCCTTCTGCCATGACTTTCATTGCTCCCTGGTTTGGAAGCTGAGCTTCTCACCTTACAGAGATCTTCATATAAACCTAGCAACATGGTCTTTGGTGTGGAGATGGCTGAAGTGTGAGACAGCTTGGATTGCAAATGATGAAGTTGTATGTCTTTGGGTATCCATTTTGACCACTTTATTCCTATTTTCCAATTTGTGGTGCTATACTTAGCAGTCTGAGTCCTAAACTGTAGGAAGGCAGACTTAACAGACTGATTTCTAGGCTGACAGCCACTAGAAATGGGCATAATGTTATATGGCCAACTAATTCAGTCATCTCTGTACCCATTCTTGCAGAAAGTAGATTATTTTCTGTCCCAAAACAAATGTCTGATTTCAGTTAGGATAATTTTCGTAGGCATACATACAAGTAGTTCAGTCCTATTGTATTCAATGCCATCTATCAGGCATATGAAGAATAACAACTGAGCTTTTCATTTCCTTTCTACTTTTCAAACTCAGGACTTCACTGAAATAGTGTCTCTTGGAGAGCAGGTAGGTCTGGCCTCTGTAAAGGATGCACTGAATGGAGCCACAACAGGTGAATGTCCATCCCACCCATCTTCTTTCCCTATTAGAAGTAAATGGAAAAGCAAATGGGTTCCCCGTTGACTTTTGCCCTCATAAATTCCATTGTTGAAAATGTCAATAGTAATATATCACCAAGTTTAAAGGCAATCTGTAAACACAATTTGTCAAATACATGCATTAAGCTTCCCCTCTGCCTCAGCACTTTGACAGTTTTGAGTGGAGCCCTGGTGCAAGGTATGTGGAAGAACGACAATTTCCAAAGATATCAACCTTCAGGATACAATCTCTAACAGTTTGAGTGGATTTCCTCCATGCAAAACTTCAGTTAGTAGGAAATATTTTACTTTATACCCCTTGTACTTCCGGGATTTAGTCATTCGCTTTTTCATTAACTGATATGAAATCCTATTTTCTATGAATGCAAGCTGTAAATCTACCTCCTAGCCAGCAAAGTCAAAGCTGGTACTAAGTCATAGTTTTTGTCTGTGAAACGTCTACTAATATCTTTCCCTGACTACCATACTTGTCACAATTGGATGAGACCATCAGTATATTATTACATATGATATTTATATAAACTGAAGGGAAGAGGACCACAGAATCCCTATCAGCTATACTGTAAATTGCTTGACTCTTGACAAGATCAGTAACTTCTAAAAAACCCCCAAACAACACGATAAAAGAAAAAAAAAAACAACAAAAACCAACATAAACTATAAAACTGCCAAAAAACTTACCAAGTTTGATATCTCTAAATTATAATTATTTTTTATCTGTTTACCTACAGAAAAATGCCTGTGACAGTTATAAGCGAGCCTTAGCCAGCCACAGTGATTTGTATCTGTGGAATACATGTCAAATTGGAAAAATTGTAACTTAAATCAAACATCCCTGACAGATCTTGAAAGTCCAAGGGGGAATATTCCAATGAAACGTACCAATGTCAAATGGAGTTATTCAATATTTTTATTACATTACCAGCAGCATGCATCAGGTAGCTGCAGACTCATTTGTTGGAGGGATTCACGTAGCTTTTTATTCATATGTACTACTTTAAAGAGAGAGCACTTTGTCATTTCAGACACTTGCATGCCACTTAGGAAATAACCCATTGACACTAATCCCAGCAGCTTTCTGTTAAGCTATTGTACTTTCTTTGCCCATAACAACCAGATCTGCTAACGATCTTCTTTGCCCTGAATGTATCTGTTGACACAGTGCAACTAAGAATTTAGCTAAATGGATAATTCGCTAAAGCAAATAAAAGGTGGCACATTTTACAAGTTTCCCAGTAAAGACACTGAATACCAAGAAAGTTTAAAAAATAAAGAAAATAGTGATGTAGACTCATGCAAGCATAAACTTTTGCAAGTACACAACTTATGACAAATTGGTTCTGTTGTCAAAAGCACAGAAGTGCAGCTGCCTAATAGTCCAGCTTTTTGCTGGGTGCTAATAGTGTAATGTTCTCAAAGAAATTAAGCTCTAAAGATACCAGGCATGTGATTTTTTCTGCATATGTTTACTGAATCCCTTGGACTTTCCCTGGTTAATAAAAATTTATATTAAAATATACATAAACACTTGTCCCAAAGAAAACGCATTTAATAATACATATTAAGATTTTAATAATACATACTAAGACTATGTAGAGAAACACTTACTTCTCTATACTGAATACCAGGGATATTTTCTATCTTTGAAGTGGTTATTGTTTGAGACTAAGTTTCACTTCAAACTTCTAGAGGCATTCAGATCTCTTGCTCAAAAAATCCCAGAATGAAAAAACTCTAATGTTCTATATAGTTTCTGCGTTTAACAACTAAACAACTTGTGCACTACATTACTGCCTTCATAGCATGCTGGTCTCTCAGTTTCGTGTACCATGAAATATTGTAGTCTACTAAACCAGTATTTTATTTGCTGGAATCAAACAACAGCAACAATATAAAATGGGAGTTTATATACTTCCTTCAGTGAAAGGGGAGGCTCCCAGAAAGAGATCCTGTGCAAACTGCACCATAGGCTGACTTCCTTCCACTGAGTTTCAACTTTCTCAAGAATTGTTAAGTGTCCTTCAGCTGCTTTTGTTCATGAAAAATGACAATTACAAACCAGTTATCTTGATGGCAAGTGATAATACGAGAGCATTTCTATTATTTACACTGACAGTTTGAAGTTACAGAGGTAACAAAAAGCTGTTGGCTGAGTAACTAAGCTGCCTGTATCTGACTGGAATGGATTCATCCTGGTTCCTGAAGTAGTGTTCAAGCCAAAATTCTCTTCCTCCAAACACCCCTTGGCTGGAATCTGCTGGTGGTGCTGGGGCAGGAAATAAGACGGTTTTGCTACAAGCAACATTTGCACCTGGCTTCTGTACTAAATAAAACGAAAAGGGCTGCCTTTCTCTGATTGGACTTTGTCCATAAATCAGCTCTTTCTGCAAAATTAGTATGTAGGAGAAGCTGCAGAAAAGCACCATTGAAGTTTTATTCCAATTTAGTACTCTTCGCAGTAGTTCATAATATCATTCAGCTGCATCCCACTTGCAAAACAGCCTAGTAACACTGATTTCAGAGGGGGGTTATCACATTTACATGTAGAAAAAAATCGATAAATGTTCTGTTGGTGTATCACAGTTATGGATATGGAAACTACTGTGTATGCTACTTGAGCTTCACATATAGACACTTCCTGCTGCTTCAAAACAACAGCGTTGCTGTGTACAGGAAAAAAAGTTGTATCATTCAATGTAATTGAATGTACTCTTACAGTTTGTTTCCAACATTTTTTTAAACTAATGTTTTGTTCACCAGTATGCCAAGGTCAGGGCACTGGATAAAAATGCCTCTGAGCTTTCTATGTAGGATTTGATCCATTCATCAGGATTTGAATGGAAGCGTTACAAAGTGACACCAGTGTACAGTAGTTGGAAAGTAATTAGCAAAAAGTAGTTAAGAAAATTCTTCATTCTCTAGTTGTGTGCATGTTTCTAAAACAGTGAGATCTATGTACATATCTGCAAATTAGATTATAAATTAAGCATGCTACAGATGTTTATAAGCTATAATTAAAATCAACCCAGTGACCCTCAATTAAACATTTATGAAAGATTTATTCAAAACTGGTTAACCATTTATAAGGCATTTCTATAGAAACAGAGTGTGAATGATGACTTTCAATTTTCCAGGTAAACTTTACAAAGTACTTTCATTTTATCTTCTGTCCTAGTTACCGCATGTGGAGACACCATGATACTGGATATGTGATAATTTCTTGCAAGTTTTGCCTTCTCGATACTGGAATGACAGTATGAATAACAGTACAGGAGCATTACAGGCTCATAAAAGCAAATGAATGCTTTAAGAACTGACAGTACATACATTCTTAAAACTGCAATCTATTTAAATGTAGTGCTCTGAAGTGAAAAGATATACTTTAATATATGTACAATTATAACTGCCTGTGTGTTTTTTTTCTTTGACATAATTTCATTTTGAATAGTACTATTTAAGTATGTAGCAAATTTTATATATTGCATACCCAAACACGTACTTCATATAACATATAAAAAAAGATGTAGAGAGATAGGAAAAAGTAATAAATAGATCTTGAAGAAGTTACTTTTAGTTTATATCAGTGCAAATGAGTTTCAAACTTCGGTTCTTTTCATTGACCTGCTTAATTATCCACATTGATTTGGTTTGACTCAAGTAATACCAAAAGAATCCCTCATGAAATACGCAGCTTAGCATCATCTCTCAGCTGCTGTAGCCAATGTCCTTCCCACATGCCCTGCTTCCTGGGAATCTCTGAGATGCTCAACAGCTAACTGAGCCTATAAACTCAAAGAGCCCTGCAGAAGAATGTACCTACCCCAGCTCATTCTTGCTACAAAGTGCAATATGCCTCCTTTTCTCTTGTGCATATTTCAGACACTTATTTAGTACTCTGCTGTTGATAATATAACAAATACGGAAAAAGCAGGTACAGAATTTGAAGGTAACACTGCAAGCTCTCCTTTCGTGCTCTTTTGATGCGTGCCATTAGTGCTCTGGACAGGCTGGAGTACAGCTACCATCCATGGCACACACAAACCTCACCTGCTCTGCTGAATGTCAGTTCTAAATTACTTTTTTTTTCATTAGTCATCCTTTTACCATTCAAGTGTTGCTGCACGCATCAAAAACAATTAGTATTAATGAAAGATGGTATCTATTGAGAAATAGACCACAATTATTACACAGGAGGAAGAAAACACCATTTCTCCTCCTGCTCTGAAAGTACTTTCATTAAAATCACTGCAAACTGAAATGTGACATTACAATAAATACATCTGTTATTCAAAAAGGCTATACTTCTGCACCTCTGCTGTACCAAATTGGTTATATTGATTCTTTACAAGGTTTACTCAATTAGAATATTTGAAACATATACAAATGTATACAGCAGTCATAAATAATTACAAAGTGAAAGATATTGACTCTTCCATTCAGAGGTACCTTATGATACTTTTAAAATTTCCACTTAATGTTTCAGTTCCCAAATACAGTAACACAGAAGTAATTACAGAATACTAACCAGCACTAGAATTTAAAGAGCGAGAAAAAAAGTTCTGTTTTCCCCAACTTGTTTCATATTGGCAAACATACAGAACTGAAACAAAAGAAGATTTAAAGATCTCTCATTCTCTGTAAGAAAACAGCTTCATTTGCATAATCTCATACAAGTCTAATTTTCTTTTATGATATTTTGGAATGTTTTCCTGATCAGTGAATTCCCTACAGCAATATAAAAAGTTCTACACTCCGTAATGAAACACTTTTTTAAACCAGAAAATGAGGACTTGCAGTACAAATATCCCTGGCATCCTGCTGTAAGATAAAACTATTTAATTCTTTCCTTTAAACAAAATCTATATAATCAGGAACAGATTTATGTTTTTGATATAGAGCAAGTGAGAGTTTTCATGAGAGAAGGATACTTGTGTTTACAACCAACCACCTTAAAAATGTATAGACTGGCTGAAACTATGACAGTGAGTCGTTTGCAATCTCTATGTTTCCTGTCCTCAATGGAAAAAAGGGACTTGGAATAGAAATCAAAGAAAAGATGAAGATGGCTAATTAGCTTCACCCTGAGGAGCACCCAAGCAACTACCTAGTCACTGACTTGTGCTGCTAAGAAAACTATTACCCACCTGGCTCCAGTGGTAGACTCTTGCACAGTATTGTGATGTTCAGGCTTGGACTGCTCCTAAGGAGGCACAGCATCACACCTGCTGCTAGAAGGCAGTGTAAGACTTGCTCGTTATCCTTCCTTCGTCTACATTAGATACTATTTACTTGCTGACAATGGAGGGAATCATGTGGAAAAAGGCTATTTATTTGAAGAGCCCCAGAGTTACGGTAGAAGTGAGTGACCTCTGTGTAGACCAAGAATCCTTGTGAAGGAAATATCACAGGGAAAGATGCTGACACGGAGATGTCATTCAGATTCAGCACCCTAACAGCTTCAGCACTGCTCTTAAAGAAAGACAGTGGGTAAAGCAAGAACAGTTAGTGCTAAGCAGCAAGAAAAGCTCTCACATATATGCCCAAGCGCTCCTATGTTAGGGTCTGAGGGTACTACAGAAATACGCCCAAGAGAGATGAAACTTAAGGGAAAAACAATCAGGGAAACTTAAAACTGACAATCAAGGAAATCTGCTACTGTCAATTATGAAAGACAAATTTATTTTACCCTTGCATAATCTTCAGGGGCTGTTCCCTCAGACAGAAAAGCTGCTGCAGTGATCAATTCAAGGGGCATGCAGAGCCATAGTGCTTTATGAATCCCTGCACAATTGGGCAGTGGTCTCTTATTGTACTGCTGGAGAGTTACATAAACCAAAACAAGTTTATTTTGCTATGTGCGACCTACACAGATAGGGTAGGCCAGAGGTTTTAGAAGGAAATACTTTCAATTTTCCAAAATATATCTCTGGAAATATATCAGCACAAGACCAACATAAAATAAAACTGTCATCATCTTTCCTGCCCTTGGATATACTGAAGGGATATTGCTTTGGCAGGTTCCCACCTTCTTCAAATATTAAGTAACCACAGAATTTTAACATCCTGAATTTAAACCCACATTAGCAAGCAAGCTGGTTCCCAGGTACCATCCACATATAAGCATTACCAGGATAGTGCCACTGCTCTTGCTTTGTCTGTGTCTTTCTCTGAATGCAGGATGACTTGGGAGAGCTGCTGACACAGGATCACGTTCTCTGAAAGCTGAACTATATTTTATTATACATAGATTCACATTAATGCAGAAGAATTGTTAAGTAAATGTTACTGCTGCTGACAGCAGTAATATTAACATGATGAGCAGATCATTATTTATTTAGTTTCCACATTTCCAATTTGTTCTATTTATTTCACAACTACACAAGCTTGAAAAGATTTCTTAGAATGTATCATAGAAATGAGAGCATTGGCAAACCAATTAGACCATGAAGTTCCAAGTCTATGTCATTACTGTTGTTACTTTCTTGTTCTTTCCAGGTTACATATGTGGGAACATTAACATTTCCTCTTAAAAGCATTTCCCATAACCTTCTTTTTGGGGGGATATTAAGTCCAGATTTTACTTTGCTTCCAATAACCAAAAGGTAGTGCATCTATAAATAGTCTGAGAGTCACCCCACAATACAGTGTATAGATGGCACTTTATCCTCAGCCTCTACTAGAAACCATAAGCAATGTTTCTTTTACTCTGTACTGTTCTTTTTCACATCAGTGATTTTCAGCTGCATTTTAGTTATAAAACTGTAACACAATCTATTCTCCTTATGTATACATAATGCAAACTGCTCCAAGAAACGTTTGTAAGAAATGAAGATCATTCTGAACATACCAACAGAAAAGGCTGATTCAGCTTTGCTTCCAAACACAGAAGAATGGACTCAATCCTCAGCTACATCAAACTGATACTAAGGGTCTTTCAGGAATCCAGGAGAGGATGAAGAAGCAATCTCCATGCAGCCAGGTGCCCCATCGATGGCTCTTGTTCAATTCCACCTCTGTGTTGCCTGCTTATACCACCAAACCATTCCTTGTACTCCAGAGAATATTTCAGAGAATATTAAGGCTGTTTAATTCATGGAACAACTCTGAACCCAAGACCAAGTAACCCCTCTACCTTAAAAGGCATATAGTATGTCTAGAAACTGAAATTCCCATTGAAATCCAAAGCAAATAAACCAACTTTCTTTGCAGAAAAACAGTAATTTTTTTTAATTGACTAAATAATAATACTTAAAGAAAAGGGAAAAGCTTTTGGGCACACCTCTCTTCAAAGAAACCTTTCAAATTCAGAAGTCTTCTGTTTCCAGTTGTTGAACAAATGAAAGCTACTATTTTCCCTTACAAATATACACCACTTGCTCTTAGACCATCACAAGCACAGACTACTACTGTACAAAAGATTTTTATACTGAAATCTTTAGCCAAATGTGTCCTGTCCTTCAACTCTAAGCCAGGCACAATTCATCATCTGTGGTCATTCAGTCCTGCAGTGGAATCTCAGGAGTAAAATAATTTGTGAATGTTTCTGCTCCACATTAAGTAATTGTATGGTTATGCTGCACAGAAGCCCCGACTGTCAGCCCATATCCAGAGAGAAGAGTTTGGAAGACTCTTCCTACTTGGCTTGTGATACAAGCAGCTCTCAGCATGAGTCCTCCAGCCATGCAGTAGCATGAAGAGAGCAGCTAATGCTCTGCCAGCCAGTAGATCATGCCAGTTTGTTGATCTTAATGTCCCCTATACAGTGAAGATTTTGGTATTCACATGAGCATCACACTGCACAGACCTCTATGGAAAAAAAAAATCACTCAAATTTTGATGTAAATATATAACACAAGCTGAGGGTATTATTTCACTACCTACTGCTCCTTTGTACTCTTCTTATTTAACTCTTCTATTCAGACTTCTATAATGGGGATATTTAACTACACCTGCATGAAAAGCACACAGCATAGGGCAGAAATAAATATTTGACTCCTGTAAACCTTTTTTTTTTGGTTGCAAACTTAAACAAAGAAGACTAGTACTGTGTGCTTCTGAGAGGAAATCTACATGGTGTATGGGATAAATTCCTGGAGATGAAAAATGACTTACGTTTTTTTTTTATGTTTCCTACTTTGTCCTTGGAAAACCTGCCTAATAAAACATACATAGTTTTACTGAGGCTGATTAACTAGCTTGTTTCCAGTAAAATTACTTTCCCTTGAGAGGAACATTAAGATTTCTTTAATGCAATCTTCATCCATTACCATTGATTATGGCTTCATTAAATATGAAAATGAGGATTTACTCTTTGCAATAGATATCGCTTTCAGCATAAGCGAGTAAAGATTTTCCTCTGCATGCTTTGCTCAGAATGAAGCGTGAACAAATATTTTATTTATGTACTATTTTGAAGGAAGAAATTGCCTGTGGCAAAAACCTAAGCACAGATCACTGGCAAAACACTCTTCTCTGGCAAGAATGGAGGAACAACATGAAAGTCTGTGGCACAAACCACTCGTGATCCAGGCACCCTCTGTGGCACCAAGAGGTTCAATGAAATAAGTATTCGTTAGTGAGGTAAGCTGTTGAATCACAGAAATCCTTACTTGTGAATGAATCAATAAATTTATTAAAAGGCTGATTGAAGACAAAAAGATATTCCAGTCAGCGTAAAGCTAACTTGTCCAGTCAGCCTGGTAATAAGAATGGATCTCTGGCAGATGCAACAGCTTCATCTAAAACATACTTAAAATAGCCATAATTTAAGGAAAAATAGCAGAAAAATTACATATCCATGTGCTAAAATCTCTTCAGCAGTACTAAAGATTTTGTACATTTTTTTTAATTATCTTTTTTGCTAAAACAGTTTTTGGAAATGTCTAATTTAATTCTGCCTTTGAAAAAAATAAAAAAGAATAATTTTAAGAATCTCTTAGTACTGAGAAAACATCAGAAGTTTCTCTAATTAATACCCTGTTCTGTAATCAATATTCAGGACATGAAGCTTTGAAGTGTTAAATTCCAGGTATTAAGGCAACTGTTCTGCCTTGCTATCTGACTTGCCCAGTACCAGCTGAGCAGGTCTTGTACTGCCTTCTTTAACCCAGTTTACTCCCATGGTGTCATGAGATATTTCAATGATCAAATTCAAATTCTACCTCTCCAACTTTTGCACATATTGTAAGTAGACAAATTCACCAAATATTTGTTGTAAGGGGTATTCCCAGTTCCCACATTTATCAAGGAGATTTTTTAGAGGACTGATCTATAACCTCAGGGATCCATTTGGACAAAAGCACATCAGATCAATAAAGTAAGGAAGAAAAAAGCAAAGCAAGAGAGGAAATAGATATAGGAAGGTATTACTTTTACGAGGCACTGTGTGCATCCCCTTGTCTACTCATGAGAATAGCTCTTGTTTGCAATCTCACTCTTGGCTTTCCTCTAAACCAGTAAAAAGTGCATTTTTAATATTCATGCAGCTTGTTATCTTCGCATCGAAGTGCCAGTTTCTCTCTTAAGGCCAAACACATTTCCATTGGTACACATTCAACTGCTCTCAGCAGCTTGTAATGGGGAAATACTCTAAAATAGATTAGAAAATGTGCCTACCTCTTACAAGACTAATTCTTCACATGTTACAACACTGCTATAAACACCAACATTAGAGCAAAGACACCCTGTCACTGTACTCAACTGTACCATTCAGCTCTCCCCAGCACTTCCTTCATTATTCGATCCAACCCTAACCAAAAACCATGGCAATATTTCCACCGAGATCAAGGCGATCTAGCTGGGTGCACAGAAAGCAGTGACACGAGAGTATTGTGTCCCCTGTACCATGCATTTGGAATTAATATTCACAAATGTCCAGTGAAAGAGGTATATTCACCAGTGAGACATGTCCCCCATGCAGGCAGTCCAGCAATCACTCAAAGGTGACTCAGTGGGAGGTAGATTGTAAATACAGGCTTTGCCTGATTTCAAATGTCACGTACTTGTGGCACTGGGTTCTCTCTAGGACTTGCTAGCACAGCCAGGGGGCATTTCAGTTTGCTTCGAATATAAAAAGCTAATATTTTGCCACCAATATCTTATGGGATAAAGAAACTATACAAACTTGAAACCATACAGCAAGAAGTTAATTTCTAACAGGTAAGTGCTATAATTTCCATGTGCTGCAAAGAAAGTGAAATCATTCTGTCAAAAAGAATACACATTGTCAATCAACAGCACTTCTTTGAAAACAGACTGTAATAACCATAGCAAAAAGCCCACATTCAGTCAGGAGGACTGTCTGTGATTGAAAACGTTACAATGGTTAAATTCTTCTAAATTCAGAAAAAAGGGACCCTAGAGAACACTGAATATCAACATCAGCAGGCAAAATGTAGTCACACAATCTCAAAGCCTTGGACTAGCCCAGCTGCACTGTTTTCAAAGGAATTCCAGTAAGAGCGAAGTAAGACTGTGAGAATCAAGCTCCAGAGCACTACATGTAAAGGTTTAAGTGACAATTGGAAGCTCTTCATCTATAATTCTGTGTGGGAAACATTCCTCTTGGGTAGCCATTTGATATCTAGAGCACATGGATAGCCCCTGTTCTGTTGCCTTAAAAGTATTCCATTCGAAAGGTGAAAAATAGACACACACAAAAGTAAACTCACAGTAAGCTTGTACTCTGTTAGAGTGGTCTGTGTTTTCTGTATAACTTTTGATCAGTACAAAATAAGAGCCAAATATTCAGGTGCTATAATCAACATCTTATAACAGCACCAATATTAAAGTCAGAGCAGGGCACACCTGCGTTTATTACACTGGGAACAAAACCCTAATGAAAGACACACACTTGAAAACGTGTTAGCGAGAACACACAATAAAAACAACACAAGTATCATCACAGAAGTGAAATGCCAAATAAGTTATCAATTTACTGAACTATCCAAAACTCAGCTCTTGATCAATGACAGAAATCAGACAGATACAAAATGAAGAATGGACTTAGTGGGCTCATCCATCTAAGATCGTGTCTTTCTCTTTCTCATGAGGATTCACAAAAGCTGGCTTCTTTGAATACAGTGTAAACTTGGTAAAGTTTATAAGCACATTCCTAATTTATCATAGTTTTATCAGAGCATTGAAAAGCAGCTGCTTAAGTATTTATTTGTTTATGATGCTTTTTAATACATTTTGTTTATTATCACCAGGGATATCCTTTTACAACTTGCTCATATCTACTGTGAATCAACAATGATTAGCATTAAAAGCTATACAATATTTATCACAACAATATGTTGACTGCCTAAGGGAAGAAGCTACAGAAAACAAGGATTTCAATCTTAAAAACAAATAACATAGTATTTAAATATGTTTGGCCAACTATATTTCCTCCATAAAGGTACACTCCTAAGAAGTTCTCTTCACAGTGAGTATGGTCAGAGCAGATCTCATCTGACAAAGACAGAACAGAACTAAAAAGAATAGTCTTGCACTAAATATGGCATTGAAATGACAACAAGGAGATCTTTGTAACTTTGCTAAACATCCAGTGTGACCTCAAATAGAGGTACCAGTTTTTCTTTATAGTTATGGTTCCCCATTTGTAAAATATGAGCAATACATATGAGGGCAGTAGAGGCATTGGGCTGTAACCCAATGTGGACACTCAATTAAGCAATTTTATAAAATATTTGTCACTACTCAACTCAAAAGGCAAATAAACTAAAAATAACTACAGATCTGCATTTTGAATAATATGGCAAAAAATGTAGATAGCTGCATAGCATTCAGTATCATTGGTTGAATTATTTATTTTAAAGATTTGTTCTAATTAAAGAGTGAGAAGGGGGAAACAACGATACCTTGACTTGCAAATTGGCCCATGTGAAATAGTTTCAAAGAGATGGATTTTCACACCATACTGAAACATTCCCTTAGAAAGGCAAACTCTCTAAAGCTCCTTATATTTGGTCTCCCAACTTTGCTGCTTCTGAAAACATGCCCTGTTCTAAAGGTGGTCACAGTGGGACTAGCTCTTTATAGGAAGAATTTTCACTGACACCAAATGAGGTTCCCAGGATGGTGCATTAATATGAACAAGGCTTTGGTTACAAAACCTACTAATGATTAAAACAGGAATACATTTTCCTTTAGTGATACTTTTTTTTTTGAGGGGGTTCTGATTTTTCCAAGGTGGCATACTTCAATAACCACATGAATTCTGCAAGGTTTTCCTTAAAACTTTAAAATACCAATTAGAAATTGTATCAGTGTATTTACTTGTATTGTAAACCAAAAATAAAACCTGTCTATACTAAGAAAATACAGAGGTAGATGAAGATGACCTAACACGAGGGAGACCCCGTATTAACTATCAGAAATTATGATCTGATTCAGAAATGCAGCTATAGAAAACCAAAATGCTCTTTGTAATATACACACTGGAAGTATTAATAGCTTATACGTAAGCATGAGATAACTCTAACACTCACTTTACCAAAAGAACCCAAGACTAAAATAAGTGCACACGCATTTTAAAGACCACAGTTTGATGGTGTCTCTTATCTCCGCTTCTTCAGCTACAGCAGGAGAAATAACAGCAATGAACAAGTACACATTAAGGGTATCATAACTTATCATCAAGCTGAAAGAAAGCACAAAGGTTTCAAAAAGATTTACTGATCAGCTGGAGACTTGAGACATCAAGGTAATGAATTTTCAGTGAAAACAACATAGTTGGATTTGAGCTTCATTTCCTCATTTGCACTTCAATAAAAATACAATTTTCTTAAGAATATTTTTTATTAACAAAATAAAACCCCCCAAAAATGTAGGTCCAGTTATATAATCCCTCTAGACACTGCATTCATAATGAAATATTGAGATGTTTAGGCCTATAGCTTAGATGTCAGTAACTGGTTGTTTGAAATAGCACTAATAATATGTACGTAAAAAGGAGAATTTAATCATGCAGTCACCACTGAAGTGCTCAGGGCACATCACCTCTTCAAAATAAAAAGTCTCCAAATGTGGGAAAACACCTCTTTTGGCAGGATTATTTTGACTGAGAGAGCAGCCAGATGACATGAAGGAAGTTGAGGACCATGCTTGCCAGAGCTTCCAAAATCAAAGGTACAATTCAAATGTTTCAGGGTTGGAAGCCACTCTTTCAGAAGTGATTTTCACCAGTTCCCTATAGAATACCAATCTCTAACCAGAAAAGTCATGAACAATTACCATACAAATTAAGTGCAGTAAAACAAGTAACAAAAGTCTCAAGAGCTCTCTTGATAAGACTCTTTTTTATGCCCGCTCACCTCTTGCACTTGGCAACTCTCACCTGATCAAGGAACAGTGAACAAAACACTGATAGAAAGTTCATATATTTTCTCAGCTTTAATTAGGGTCCACTACTGGAAAAACTGTCACTCATGTTGATCTATTAACTTAAACCTCCTTGGCAAATACTTTGCTCTTGGTGCTCTCCTCCTGGGCATAAATCCCCTGAGATTATCCCCAGCTATCAGGGAAGGATCCCAAAGAAAGGAAAATCGTGTTGTATTAAAGCAGCTTGAGAAGCCAATGGGGAAAAGCGAGAAAGAGCTATTGGAATGACTAATAGCACAGCAGGTGTTATATTAAAAAAGGTGTAGTATAAAATGAGATAATAAAAAACAGGTTAGTAGAAACTCATCCCCAGTGAATCACATTTTTAAAAATATTTGCAGAAAGAAATGGGATTACGATATAAAATCCCAATTAGTTAGAATCGGGGTATCTTCCTGCCTCACATATTTACCAAAGAACTACAGAGATGCTGAAAAAGCTTTTTAAAATATAAAGTAATGAGAAAAATAATTTTCCCATAATAAAACCCTTGACAAACAGGTTATAACTGCATAGCAAAAAAAATAAAAAATTCACCTATTAAAACTTCCTAATTGCCAAAACTTCATGCAAATGCACTGCAAGCTAACCTTGTTAGAGCTGTAGGAAATCTCACTGCTGCTAGGAGATGCCAGTCAGAAATCAGTACAGAAAAGCTTGTCATGGGAAAGGGTTGACTTCATGCTTTGCTCTTCACGGTCTGCACACTCTCACATACTGCCTAACATTTGAACATGTAGTTTCATGTCTCTTTTATTTTTAAGGGAGTAAACATTTGGTGGCAGCCTTTTTGGTATTTCATACAACTGCAAGTTTATTCGGGGTACTGCTGAACTTTGACTTGATTGCAGAACTTATTTTGCTAGACACAGTTTACATTTGGGAATTAAACTTTCTTAATTATTTTGATTTATTGGTTGTTGTAGAAGATGACAACATCAGGAAGTGATGTTTCATGTATCCTAGTATACTGAAAAAGGGATAAAATCCCTTGTTCTTCCCAGTATGTACTATCTGCATTTTCCTTTCAAAAGCTGCAAGTGTTTGTTGTGAAACCTATCCTAGAGGTCAAGGTTGGTAATTAAGATGTGAATAGTTAGGTAGCTCAAATCAGTAACTGTTCTTATGGCCTTTTTGCAGCCTTTCATAGCAAAAATACAATAGACTCTTACATGTCCTCTTTAAAACAGTTATCAACTGGTCAACACCTAGTCAAAACTTCCAATTAGGTGCCATCACCCACAGCCTCTTGCCATCAGCCAGTAGCACATTATTCTCAAAATGACGGTTCCCATTTGCTCTCTCTAATCTGAGTGATTGTCAGCTGGCTAAATGTGATGGAGAATTTATTCCTGAATGCACTGCATGCATGTCATCATTTAAGTTATTGGCATATCAACTGGCTATATGTCATTAAAAAAGGAATTTATTAAATGGCAGGTGTGAATGGCTGTAATTTATTCAGTCTTTCTGCGACTCAGCTGTCAAAATAGCAACCTAAAATTATATTGTTAAAAATAAAATTAAAAAAAATACATCCAATAAGAGCAAATTGCTTTTTTTTTTCCCAAGGACTAGAGGCAGCCACCACATTTAGCCTTAAACAGTTTATCCCATCCTAAAATCATTGTTGAAGTGACACTACGAAAGCCTTAGGAAAGCATGAAGTGAAACAGCAGTGTCAAGACAATTATTTTATCCGAAGAACTCCATATATCAGTGTTGATTCTGTATTGTGCTGGGTAACAGCTGCTGAATCGGAGAGGAACCTAGAGGATATAGTATCAGTCCCCATACACACATCCACAGGGCTCTCCTGTTGGAGTGCTATGGAAGCAGAGCTCTTAACTCATTTGATAAAAACTGTAAAAACGATTAAATGTCACAGGAAAACGGGAAGAAGAAATGTCTCCAGCTAAAGCATCTAACCTAAACTCAACCTGATCCTAAGAGTCATCTTGAAATGCCAGAAGGTGATCTGGATATGAACCATTTGTTTGAGGTCCAGGTCTCTAGTTTTGCACAGTGGCTACATCCCAGCTTTGTACTGACTGAATTAATCAGACTGTAACGGTGGAAAAGTGAAGCATACCATCTAATATAACAACCCATACTCCTGTTAAAGCCAGGGAGAGCAAGAGTCCCTTTCATTGTGCAGTTCATCTGCTGCCCTAAAACCTCTTTGGGGATGAAATGAGTGATCCTCAAGAGCAGATAGTAACTAATGCATTATTCTGCTGGAATCAGGGTCATCAGGGGTGTAATAATTCCAAGTCAGGTTTCCACCATCCACAATGCCAGACAAACCCGGCCTTCACTTAAATTGACCTCCATGCCTAGACCAGTCATCCTGATTGTCTCTAATCCCTCACTAGATCACCTCTATTTCTCCCTCACTTAACAATGAAGTCAATCTTGTGAGATGCAATGCAACCTCAGCAAAAAGTTGAGCTCCCTTCCTGCCACAGCACTTCTATCTTGAAGGATCTGAGCCTTCCGGGGAAAATGAGAAAATTGCAGGAAAATAAATTGTTGGGATTTGAGACTATAAAGCCTCCTCAGTGGTATGAGCAATGAAAAGATGTCACTCAACAGCAAGAGAAGGCTTTAGACTCTGCTGATAACTCCAATATCAGTGAACTTTGTCTGTTTACAAATCCTGAAAGAAACAGACACTAAATTCCATTAGCAATATGGCAGCTTGAGGTTTAGTTTCAACTCAGAAAAAAAGTAAACCGAAACAAACAGGAAAAAAACCACCCTTCCCAAAAAATCTAAGGACAAACCCCTTGCAATTGTAAAGAAAAGATAAAGCAAGAAATCAGACTGTTCCTTAAAACGGTGGCTTAAGGACTCTATGTCTAAATGAAGGTGTGGCCCAGAGGTAGATACTCTAAATGGAATGAAAAGATCTCTTCCTGCTCCTGCAGCATCCTTCAGCTGTGTCCATCTTAGGGCTTTGATATATCACAATTACTCAGAAAGGTAGCAGAGGCTGTGCCAAAACCAAAGTAACATCTGTACAGAAAGCTGTGAAAGTGATATGCCAAAAACCACGAGACAGCATGAGACAGGTTGCAAAACCTTTACAAACACCACTCAGCACTGGGTTCTGTAGGAACACTGAAGTAGAGAAACTAAACCACACTTGGTCTCTATTCAAACAATTGAGGGTGAGATTCAAACTGTTTGGCAAATGTTATTCTGGGTAAAAAAAAAAAAAAAAGCACAAGCTCAGAAGCTTAATAATAAGGGAGACAAAATCAATGACTCATTTTTATGTTAACAGCCATTTTCCACTTAAAATTTATCTTCAATACATTATATAGTATATAAAGCCACAACTGCATCTTCAACACCGAAAAGACTTGATCTTTCCACAATTCATCAACTGTGATTCCTGGAATTTTTCCACTCTCATTCTTAATAAGTGGAGAAGGGCACTGTCACTAACTGATGTCTGCAACTACTTCTTGTAAGTTCTGTTTCAGAAGGGGAGTTGTACCTCTACTGGCAGCACACTGCATGGGTTTTGAACTAAACTCTCATAGTAGAATGGCCAGTAACAATGGGGTGTTTATACCACTCCCTACCAGTCAGGCTCACTTCAGCCTCCAACAAGCACCTATTGTATATGAAGGGGTTCATATCCCTGCCTAGTAATCTTACCCAAGGATAAAGGCACAAGCTACCCTAAAGGTATGGATCCCAGAAAACATTACAGACATTTGTATATTGTCCATATTTTATTACTATACTCAATTCATGTTGCTTTACTTGTTCATTAGGACATCATTTGCAGTTTGAATATTATAATTAAAAATGGATCAGAAAGTGACAGCTCTCCCTGAAGAAGAAATCTGAAAGCAATTCATAAATAGAAAGGCAGTTGACTAAGAAAAGTTTATTAAGTTAATCACAGGTATCACGCAATCAACAGGCTAATCAAATCTGGGCAACACACCCCTCAGCCCACACAAAGGACCACTGAAATCCACAGGTACAGGATTTAACCAGTTGACTTCACATGAGACCTGAAGCATCAGTGTTCTAGGAGATGTGTCTTTCTCTTGCTAAACTAATATAGAATACAAACACAGAAAGATCTATTCACGTAATTTTTATTATCTGACCACACTAATTTAAGATACGTTAAAAGCATGACTTGGGGAGAATGCTCTTACAGTAAAACTGAAAGAGTTTAGCAGTAATTTCAGTATCTCAAGTTATGCATCTTAAGCAGACTGTGTAAAAATTTTATTTTAAATAAAACATGCTCCAAAATTATTTGAGCACTATGGATGAAATGCAGCTTTCAAAATAAACATGCCTCCTGAAATTATATCCTTCAAACTGAAATGCTGTAAAAAGCTCTGACAATACTTGTCATTAAAGGTGTTTCTCATCAGTCTAGATGATTTTGTGATTTATCTTTATTTTCCTACTCTAGTTCCAAGTCCAACCTACAATTTCATGCCAAAATATTATGTAATTAAGAAATGATTACACCCCACTGCTTCTAAATTTCTCTGTCCTTTCGATAACTGCTAATTTAGCATCAAAATGGCACATCAGAGCACTGGACCTAGTGGTGGTAGTTGTATCTTTATTTACAAAGTCCTGGAAGGAAAGTACAGTATGATGCTACGACAGAGAGCTGCGTTACGAGTTGCTGCTTCTACCTGCTGCTAACACTGAAAAAGAGTATTTCTACAGGATCAGAAATAAGGGCAAAACATTGTAGGAGCAATGTTTCCTTCAAACATCCATCTGTGCACTCTGCCTGTCAGAAACAGTAACTCACCTTAACCTGGCAATCAGGGGCCGGCAGCTGTAGTTTACAGAAGAAATACAGAGTGCTTCTGTGCTGGAGGAATACAAGTGGAAGGTGCTCCAGAGTTGGTCTGCTGATGGTGTTGGGGGAAGGAGGGTTTGTAATACCTGTTGCTCTGAGCTGTACTGAGAGAACATTCCAAACAGGAAATGGACCATAGTTCTATCTCGTTTCTACCAAAAATAGCAAAAGAATGGATCCTGCTTGCAGCTGGAGACAATGGGTCCTCAAAGCACAGACCTGAAGCACTCTACTAGCTCTAATGAGTGTAACATGAGCCTGCTGTTTCCAGGCACTTGTGACATGGTAGCCATAGAGTGATACTGCTTTGGGGAAAAAAAAATCTTGTTATGATCATAAATTTTTGTATGATCGTAAATTCTCTACTCTAGCATTTGGCAGTAGCCTAATTATTTGAATTACCCCCCAATTAGTATGTTTGCAGGGAACTACCAGTCAATATTTTCTGTCATTTAATAGTTTCTCCTCTTAGCCTTTTTCTATTTTATTTTTCATACTCTCCAACATAGAGTTATCTTTGTCATATGTTTAACTTGGTATGCTTCTTTTTAACTTTTATTTAATTGCTTTTTGACTCTCAATTATCACAGTGCCCTTTTTCATGTAATAATAGATAGCAAGGAATGACAGAAAAGCTGTGAATTTTCCAGGATTACTGCAATTTTTCTCTCTTGTAAATCTATTCCTTATGATAGAAGAAGCAGTATACATCTGTTCTGCAACAGAGAACTCATTATCTTTTGGGGCTTCTATTAGCTACAAGCTGTGCAACATTTTTTTTTTTTTAAAAGGATGGTCATTTGCAAGTGAAGCAGGGAATCTGTTGTGTACATTTAGCAAGAGACTTCCTTTGTCATTTATACAGTTGGAATATAATCCTAAAAAGTTAAGAAATCAAGGAAAACCAAGAAAAATGATGATTCTTTTAAGCTTGTCGACTAAGAAGAAACTGTAGCATGAATACTTGAGAAAACATTTCCTTTTCAACACCTACTTTCCAAGATGGGTAAAAAAGCAAACCAAAACGAATTAACAAGGCTGGGTCAGTTCCTATGAGCATGGAAATCATGCACCATCACAGCAGCAATCTACTGAACACCACGGACAATGTATAGTGCTGTGTCAGCAGTCCAGTAGGCAGAGCATATCTTAACAAGTCAAGTCTATTTTAGATTAATAAATGCACTTAGAATCAAAGATCCTCTGCAGAAAATAAAAAGAGAGAATGTACTAGATGTAAATACTTCTCCAAAGGAAAAAAAAAAAAGAGTAGCAAAAGCATCTTACAGAAAACTTTAGTTGTCTGTAACTCAATAGCTACCATCAAGAAAAAAAGGTTAATGAGACGTAAGAATTAAAAAGAAGGTATGCTTGTATAGCAGAATCACATAACCATAAACGTATAGGCATCCCTCTTTTTTGCTATTCTATTTCATTTCTCATTTATAGCTTAAGTGAGGCATTAAAAAACATATAAAGTTTTAATACTAGGCCTTTTCAGTGTATTTAATATACTGGAATGATGTCACCTTCAGTAGTTCTTGAATATCATTAGTAGGTGTCTCGCAGTCTCTCTAGAGGTCTGTTTCACAAGATGCTTTAATTATTCCTAAACTATTCTTAACAGAAATTAGCACATCAAAGCAATGAGAAACCAATGAGAAAAAATTCCCTTTGTACAAGTCCTCAAGTTCATGTACTGAGCCTGTGTGATTATAAAAGGTACCATATCTGTAAGTGTTGTAAAAAGAGGACACAGAGTGATAAAGTAATATTTTCCCTAGCTCCTAAAAATTCGATTATGTGAAATATTTCTTCAAAACTCTCAACGTTTTACAAATAGGTTACTGCAATGTAGTTTTTCAAAGTACATACTTACTCAAAACCAACATCAAACTGGCTTGTTAGGTTAATCCAGCTTCTGCTAAAGTCAGTGCTTAAGCTAAAAAATAAATAAATAAAAAATTAAAAGCACTCACTTAGGAAGTCCTAACAGGAAGCCTGAATATGGTTTCCTCGGTACCTAGCTCTCCTATTAACATTAATGAGCCAAATCAATGACTGATTATATTTAGTGGCATTAGGCTGGATTTCAGTCTTTACCAAGAGCTTTGTCCATGCCACAGCAAAGGACTTAGACCCTTGGTATTTTGATTTTAAAAAGAGTTCCAGGATGAGTTGACATAGTAAACCCAAGAAAGGAGTAGTCATCAATTATAATCAACCATTTGATAATTCCACTCCATAAAACAGAGCACCCAGTAACTCTTCTTATCCAATACCACAGCTGAAAGTGTTCTTAACAGAGATGTCAAGGAAAAGGAGTTCCAGATCATTGGGCATTTTATGCCACTTTAATGTTTAGGGAGGCAGCTGAGGAAATATATTAGCTTATGCTTATGTTCCAGTATTTGTAACAGAAAGAGTTTATGGGCTAACTGAAGGACAAGATTTCTTTCTCTTTTTTTTTTGTAATAGATGCCTGCAATATTATTTCCATGGTAAAACGTATAATTAAATTCAAATATCCATTCTATTCCGCATTTTAATTTTAGGTTGAATCAACTATAGAGATACATTTGCTTTGTTTTGCCAAGCTAACTGTCTGCAGGGAAGATTAACAAGGGAGACAGGCTGTGAAACAGATTCATGCTGGAATTTGTGGATTTTAAGAGTAGATTGGCCATTTCTTTTTATGCAAAATGTAAACATATTTGCAATCATTCCTGAGAAAGCTAAGTACTCCTAAGATATGATTAATAGGGTATGTTACTGTGTGAAGTTGCATTTTTTCCTTTTACTTGACACACAAATTAGTCTATGGTTAAAATTGTCACTAGTTGTGTCATCTGAATGAACCAAGATCAGCAGGAGTGGTAAATGACAGCGTCACTCACACTCTATTGGAACAAACAAACAAAAAACAATTGATAAACCACAATGATTTTTCCTCTTATGAGTGGGAACACGAGTTTGATGACTGATGGCTGTTTAGCAAATATCACTGCTTCTGAGTCTGACATACACAGTAATGAAAGAAATTTGTGTGTTTAGATTTACTTTTACTCCATGGCTCTTGATTGTGACAGATAGATAAAAAAATTACAGCAGTATCAAAAACCTGAAATACCATCATATAACAGACTTGTAGAAAGATCTGTTGTTGTCTGCTGTTAACTTCCCCTAACTCAAAGTTGCAATCTCATCAAAGAAGACTGCATAAAGTTCCACCTTCCCAATTGGTACAAACTGTCACAACCTAGCTGCTTTTGGCATGGGACAGAACAACAGTTGGAACAACACAGAACACAACAAGGACATGTGCACTTTCTCCTGAATGAGTGAGGGCAAAGAAAAAAAATCCCTGCTAGTTAGACTACATAGTTTTAACCCACCAACTTTTTCTACCACCATAATAAATGCACTTAAGAGTATCACTTAGGATTAGAGTATGAAATCCTATAAGCATTGCAAAGTTATTGTCAAAGTTCCATTTTGAGACACAAATCATAATCTCACAGAAAAACTCATAGTGAGAGCTCTTCAGGGAAGCAGTGTCCTTTAAAATTCCTTCTGTTCCATTTCCCACTATTCAGTGCAGGATTAGCATTAAAGACTATCAAGACTGCCTCCAAAATAGTAGAGCTGCAATGTAATTTGTTTAAGTCTCTTGGACCTGTTAGGCTTTCTGTCTTGAGAATTCAGATGAGAATGTCTTTCTGGAGAGCCCTTTCATCTTATCTTCCTGAAAGAGAACTTCCCTGGCCAAGTGTCACCAGAGAACTCTGCTGCAGAAGTGCTGCACAGAGAGAAAACAAGGCTTTGCCAGGGCAATCACGTGGCTCCTGTCCACAAGATCAGGTATTTCTTCCATGCTCTGTAACTTCTCTGTTGTACTTTTTTCATTTAATTGCCTATGCAACCACAGCTAACCCCCTCTATTCCAGACCTAGACTTCTGTAGCATCTGAAAGAGCCTTTAGAAAGAAAATTGAACTGGATATGCAGTCACAACTGTTAAATCAGAGAACTTCAATAATCCCAGTTTGAATTCTCTATGATTGGCTGCTTCTTCAGCCACCTCTCTTACCCTCCCCAGCTTTAGAGCTTTGTTTATTTCTTTACAACTATTTAAAATGGAAACTGTTTGGATAATCCCTGACCTACAAACTACACTTTGAGTTAAGAAACTATTACACTGCATTGCTTTCAATATTCTACTGGGTTGCAGTTCTGGGCAAACAAAGAATGAATAAATAGGTATCACGTTAACAGTGATTTGACCTTTCTTGTTGGAAGAAATAGGGACAGCTAATTTAATAGAAGAGTTTGCCTTGCTGTCCACAGCACTCACAAATACCCAAGTATAAAAGGAGAAGCCTGTTACTCAATAGAAATTAAATATATTAATTTGGATCTTACTGAACGTTTTTATTGAGCCATCTCTAGAGAACTGTTATTTATAAAAAGGCACTGTAGATAGAAAAGATAACTTGAGTTAGTATCTAGGTTACAGTTCCAGTCTGCTATGAACTCACCTGTGGCAAGTATCATAGATAAAAAGTTTGTAAAAAGCACGAACAATGGCAAAGTAATAACATGTGCCCCTGGCTTTAGTAGGGTTATAGCCAGTAGTGCTAAGCTGCAAACTTAACTAATGTTAAGCAGTAAAAGATCTTTTTTCTTAAGTCTACTGTCAGACTCTGGTTTATTCACTGTACATCCATCACCTGCCTGCCTTTTGCAATAAATGAGACGTGTCCTGCAGGACATTATTTACAAGCAGGTAAAGAGAAAGGGATGCAATGTGTACACAGAATGAAGACAACTAACACAGAACAACCAACCTGCATCATGGCATTTCTTAGGTTTTATTGTGAACTACGATAGTAAAAACCTTCAATACCAAATTCAGAAAGACTTTGTGAGATTAATTAATATATGCCAAAGAAACTGAACAGACTCTAACCTTTCTAATTTCACGGTGTATAAAATGGACATAGTACAGATTATTATCTTACAGGAAGAAACTCAAGATCTGTTCTCCAAAATTTTAGCAATTCTGCAACCTTCAATATATATATAACTCTTACTCTGCATTTCTTTGCTTCACTTTTCTGTAGCACAATCACTACTAGAATTAGATATCCATAAAAGGCTGCATTATCAACTATATGTTTACCCTTACTGAACATGTATCTAACAGACATCTACACAGTCAAATCAAATTTCATGACAAATGTTGATTTGATTCAAGGAGTTGCCTGGGTTTAGCCTGATGTCACCCACCTTAAAGACATTTAGTTATCTAGGATGACATTTAGTTTATTGATGACTAGACATTTAACATAGTTTGCATGTATCTCACTCGCTCACTAGAGTAATTAATCACCCTTTAGAGACACCTATTTCTTCCCACTGACTCTAGAGGGAAGTAGAGAATCAAGCTACAAGCTACTTTTTAAAATATTTTATAAATCTTTATTTTATATTGACTGTACTTAGAAGTTTGATGCAATTTTTTAAGCATTTTTAAGATTGAACTTTATAGTATTGAGTTTGACAGCAAAGCTTCCAATGTATTCACAAGAAACGTTACTTCACCTTGGAATTTGAGAAATTTTAGAAGAAAAAATAAACCCCAAACTTCTCTGAGCAGCCTTTGTATCTCAATATTGCTTCTTTAGTAACAATAACGTGTGCCAATATGATCATTTGGGTTTTGGCAACTATTTTAAAAGCATTAGTAACTCATCTAATATCACACATTAAGTATTACATCCTTCTCTAATAATTAAAGGGAATTATTAATTCCCTGTATCTTCTTGCAAAATTCTGCATACTCTTTACATTTAAAGTTATAAAGATTACACTAGTTTCAACATTATTCAGCATTTAACAAGGAATTTACATAATGTAAATATTCATGTAGCCTTTAGCATTTTAGGTCTAAGGAATTCTGAATGCTATGCATTTCATTATTTCTAACATTGCAGCTAGTTACTTATTTCATGACACCAGGGAGATTCTTGGAGGGGTTGATATTATGTAATAATAAAATAAAACATAATATGAACTCCAAAAGAACTCAGATCATTCTTCGAACTACTTAAGTACGATCTTAAGATACTTAGATATGATACTTAAGAATAATCCCTTTTCTGTAGACCTTTATTTTCATTGTTAAAAGATCTGGGGCCATTCTTCATTGGATCTCTCCCAAATGCATTTTGGTTTATAAATCTCAAACTGTTAACATTAACTTTTCTGAGCAAAGGAGCCTAGGAATATGGTCAAATCAAACATTCATTCAGAATTTGAATAATCATAGTAAATTATCCTTCTGGCATTTGTGTGACCTTTATTCCATCTAAATAAGCTGTATTCGAGCTAAAAACAATTCTGCCTTTTAGAAACTATTCAGGGAATCTGGTTTAAATGGCTTTTATGTCCCAAAGGAGTTTTCCCTGTCAGTCTTCACAGTGATCTAACTATCAAGTTGGTGATGCTTTGAGAGAGGGGCTGGACCAGACAACACTCCTCATTACTGTGTGACTCTATAGGGACTAAACCATCCTTACAAACTCCTTCCTAAAGTGTTTTTCCAATCTACACCTGCAAGTGTTTGTTATATACAGCACTCCACTATATAAAGTACATGTAAAGCAGTCAGTATTTTCTCATTAGCACAAAATATACTCGGAACTCTGGTGGGGCTGACTTGCTGTACCTGCTTTTCATTAAACCCACACGCAACTGATGCTCTTTGTGTCAACCACCTCTGATAAGATCCCAAATAGTAAATATATTTTTGTGATCTATAAAGAGGTCACTTTCATGTTTCATAATTTTTAGAAGTGGTGCAGATAATGCAGAGTTATTTGTCCAGCTCTGAAAAGAATCTTCAAAATTTGAAATATAAGCCATTTTACTTAACTATAATGAATATTACATCTTAACCATGCAGTGGGAACAGATGAATTAAGATGTAAATATATATACACACAGACCAGGTACAAGAGGAGTGTATCTTAAACACCATCATTCACCTTTTAAAGCCTATCAAAAATATCTCCATAGCAACTGGTGGTTGCCAACTGTGGCCGTCACATTTCCAACCATGCAAAAAAAATTAATCAGAGAGAAAGAATTTATGTTCCTGTAAAGTAACTCGAAAAGTCAAAAGTAAGAGTAACAACTTCTGTATTCTATGCCAGCTGTCTCCCAGGTTGGTCTGAAAAGCCAAAGTGATAGGTTTAAAAGTGAATATAGTGATAGGCTTAAAAGTGAATATATAAAGCTATAGGTGCTCAGCATACTTCAGAAAAATTAGGAACCAGTACCTCAGGTCAGCTTTCACAGGGCCCATTCTCCATGGTGATTTGCAACAAAGGAAACCATGTATGTGTACAGATGAGTAAGCATGCATTTCAAAAAGTGCCATCTACCAAAACACAGAAATATGCATTGCTTGGCAGTTTACAGGCAATAAAATTTTTACCATTTCACAGATATTACTGACAAGGTTACAAATCACCTCAAAGCTGAGACTTTCAAAGCCACTGAACATATCCAAGATGCTCACTTGATAAAATTCATTACACAGATTTAAAAAACAGCTAACATTTGTAGCTGTTAAGAAATAAACAAAACTAAGGTTAAAAAAAAAACCCAAAAAACAGAAAACCACCTTCTGGGTTTTGCAGTTTAACACATGAGAGTTTAACACACAGCACATGCAATGTAAAGGAGATCAACAGTGCTGTAGGGCAAAATTGTTTTAATTCCTGACAGACATTTAAGCCTGTGCCCTTGTACCTGGCAATTGTTCCTCAACAAGGACCATGACAGAAGCGATGCAGGGTCAGAGATGAGGAAACGTGCTGCTTTAGTACATAGAAGGCATCCCAGATGTGCAACAGCCAAGGCAAGAAAAGATGCCACACAGAAGAAAGAAGCCACAAAACAAAGTCACTTGGAACGATACAAACATAACAACCCTAAGAGTGCCCATCAACTGCTCCTCACAGCAACCAGTCATTACAAGCATTTAAGTAATAGTCTCTCCACAGCTGTGGTGAGTGGACAGCAGCAGAGTGTGTTCACTTTTTCAGTTTTTATTTTTTAAAGCCCCCATTAAAAAAAACCCAAACCACAAACAGCAAAAATAACATGACACCTTTTTCCAGTTTTCTTTCCTTAAGCAGCTATTTTCAGCTGGCAAAATTTTTCCTTTGCAATTTTTGACCAGGACTCTTTATTTCATAAAAATCTCTCCACTTTTGCACAATAAAGCAATCGTATCCTTGAGAAACATGTTCGGTTTTTAGCTACTGGATAAGAGCAAATGCCAACTAAATGGCAAAAGTTCTACCAAGTCTGCAGGGGATTGTAAACGCATCTACAGATGAATCCTAAATGGATCCACAGACTAAATCATGCCATTTGCTCTGAAGTCATTTAGAAGGAAATCAACTGGTTCTAGTTTTCTCAGAAATTTGACAGAAATTAGAATTTTGGAGATAGAGCAGGCAGAGTTGGAAAGCAAGCACAATTCTCAGCTGGCCCATTACCTTCAGCTTAACAGTTCTCTTTGGCCCAGGATCATGAAGAATGAAACACAAAAGCTGGTAATTAATTTCCATACCTTTAAAACAAAAATGAGGAGAAACAAGAATTCCCCACCTCTGAAAAGCTTTGTACCCCTTTCTCCCGTGCACTAATCAAACTGAAGGTGACAAGTCTCAGCTGCAAACTGACAGATTCCACCAGGAAAACTGTCAAGGTGAGGAGATTTTAAGGACATCCAATGCCAATCACAACAACTACGTCTGCTGCCAAGACTCTATCAAGCAGCCATTTTCCACTATCTCTTGTACTCTGAAGACCTGTCAGATAGTTCTGGGGAAAAAGTGTACTTTAGTGCAGACTTAAGGGAACAAAATAAACTGAGCAAATATCTGTGAACAAAACTGCAAAAAGTTTTACTGGAGCACAAGTCCTCTCAGTGTCAAGTCATTAACATTCTTGGCAGCAGCACACACTCCTGGCTTGCCAATGGCCCACTTTCATGAAGCCTATTTTTGTTTAGGAAAAACTTCAGAAAATCCTGAATATTAAACCTTTCTTCAAGCTATAATGATCATGGAGATTAGCTCTGATCAGCAGTTTTAGGCCATATGTAAATTTGGTATCCCTAGGCAGAGTAGCAAACCATGAAATACCCTTCTTGTTTTCCCTTTGGCTAGCAGTAATAAGGAGACTGCTCTGCAGACCCTCATTAATATTGGTCCACACCATCTACTTAGCATTCAACAGGTTGTAATTCCTGGACCTTAGCCTACAGCTAAGATATACCAGGATTTGCAAGAGGAAACATAATTTAAGCATTAAAATCAGCTACAATAACAAAGAAACCTGTACCTAATTCGGTTTCTCCTAATTAATGTTTTTTTAAATGTTTTCCACTTCTTTGGCTACTGCAGTCCAAGCTAATTTAGTAGTATTTGAGCAGCCTCACCACTACTCATAAGACATGCTTATGAAAATTGTAAAATACATTAAGTTAAGGAAGATATTTTTCCTCTACTCTAGCACACATTGTTTAAAAACCTCAGGACAAACCAAAGTAATACAAGAATGTACCAGTCGTGAGAAAACATAACATTCCTTATGCAACACTATATTTAATAGACAGCCACGGTGGGAACAAACAAGCTCCCTGTTACAGCCTGTGCAGTACAGCATCTCTCTCTGCATGAGGTCTGAGAAAACAATCCTTGTCTTTATCAGACAATTTGATTTAGCTTCATTTAGGAAAAAGGTATCTACATTAAGCAACAAACCATACTGAACAAAGGTTGCTTGACAAATGGTTCCCAAATTGTAGTGCATGGCAGGAGGTGGCAGAATCAGCAGCTCTGAAAGCCTGTGTGAGGGACTTAGCTGAGCATAGCATGGGCTACTCTGCTCACTCTGGTCTGTAGTGTATGCTAACAATACTGTAACTGCTGTTTTAATCTAGAGAGTGATTGGAGGAAACGTTCCCAATTTCAATGTCCTTCCCTACATTTTCCAGTTATAAGTAACTATTTGTAAAGGACCTGACAGACAAATTGTAATCTAGAAACCAGGATGAGATTAAAACTGAAAGATTTGATCACTTCTTTCCAAAAGGATTCTCCACTTAAAAAAGTTACAACTTTATTCAATATCAATGAAGCCTGAAGGTGATAATTTCAACCTTCTCGGATACAGCTGTAGCAATGAGAAAATAAGAGCCCAAAGGATGGATAAACTATATTATCTTAACTAGCAAAGGCAAACCTTCAAAATATGAAATTGGGAAGGAAAACCTACACTATTAACTTCTTTCACCTGGATAAGAAAATACAGTCACATTTTTCAATTCTTTCATTCTTATTTAGTAAGCCTGCAGCACGCACCGAGCCTGCTGCAAGTGTAACCTCCCAAAATTTAACTGCCAAACAAGCAAGATTACAACAAGCCCCAGAGGCGCATCTTATCTTTTTGTCTTATAATTATTTTGAGTACTGTAGGTTTTTGTTAACAGAAACTATGATAGAGTTCAGCTTCAAATCAAGGAGGCAAAACTGTTTAAATTAAAAAATAAGTTTGCAAAACAGTGCTTGCAAGTGTATCCAAACAGTAAAGTATACAATTTCATGATCCATTACCCTGTCTGTTAAAAAATGCTGATGTGCCTTTATTGCTTCTGTTTCCCATAGCTATGGCCCCTCTCTGTGACAGATGGGAACTGAGCTCCTACACCAGGTTCTGGCCGACCAGATTTGGGGACCACGTATCCCATCTGCACAAAAAGTTGACTTCAGAAGAACAGTACCACCCATCCTGTCTTTGTTAAATCCATCCTCAACTGCTTGCTAAACTAACATTTCTTTTACTAGCATTGTACAGGTTGCCTCTACACAGCAGTGGTGACAGGCAGTGCAAAGTCCATTTATTCACAGATACCCTATTGACCCTTGGGTATCTCAGTCTACCTCCTTTCACACAGTTACATTCTTTTAGTGTTATTTACATTTGTTGGTTTATACAACTGTTCATCCAGTGTCTGGGCACTCTTCAATTACAAGAAATTCTCATAGTGATATTAGTGTATGCACTTTCTCTTCAGTAGGACTTGTCTGAGTAGTCCCTAAACTCACATAATTAGTGCCAAATTTGTCAGATGAAAACCTTAAACCACTTTTATTTAGCTGCTGCTGGTACTAGCAATATTATATCTGAGTGTAACGTAGATCCTGGACACCAAGTACCTAGGATACCATTTTTCTGGCTTAAAACAATGAACTGATGTCTGTAAGTGAAAGAATCCAAGGGAAGTTCAATTGAAACAGATCAGCAGGATGCCTCCTCATCTTACATTCACCCTGGCTTCATTCCAGGGCTTGCTCAAAACCAGCCTAATCCTGCAAACGTTTACAATTCTTCTGACTGTAGCACTTAACATAGCCTGTGGGAGTAAGAATCTATTCTTGCATATAGAGAAGAATTCTATATTGTTTAATAGTTTGATTTGCTACTATACGCTACTGCATAAGTTTTATTTTAATATCATGCAACTGCTGTGATTGCATTTTTATAATTGGTGCTCTACCCCAGAGGAGAACTTTTTGAAGAGTAAAAAATGCTACCTAGGTGCTGAATCAGAGAATTTACTGAGAGCGCTTTGGGTAGAAGTACTTAGCTAGGAAGGGGCTGCAGGTGCTAAAGAATTCAAACAATAAGATCAATGAGAGTAATTAATGGTTCATGCAACACAATGTAAAAAAAAATTAGGGTAGTGAATTAAATTTTGAAAGAGAAGTCCTGGGCAGAATCCAGCTGAGATGCTGATGTCCTTCTGAAATTCGTGCATATTCTGTCAACAGACCCAGCCCTACATTATCTCTGTATTCTGAATCAAAGCTGGGATGATGTACCAAGAATTTTTGCTATGCTAAATAGTAATGGTTGCAGATCTCATGTCCAAAGACTCAGATCTGTAGTACACGGGTTTTTAGCAATAACAAGCCTGCATGAATTTTATTGACATTCCTACACACACTGATTTCACAATATGCCAATCTCAGCTGACACAAAGAATTGTCATTTGACAGGAAAACACAGAGATCTTTCATTAACACTGCCTTTAACTTCAGTGTTTCAGGGGTCTTCCAAACTTCTCAGATACACCACAGGAGCACAGGGTCGATGGTGAGAAAGGACAGATGAAAAACTATTAAATAACTACTTCTTTCACAATTAAAAACTTCTTTAAAGAAATATACTGTATTTATAATTGCTAATGGTAAAAGAGAATGATTGTTCATCAGAATTTTTTTAATCAACCCTCACAGAATTCAGATTCTAAAAATATATTGAGACACTGGCAATGTCTTCAAAGCCCAAAGGAAATCTATGTCACTACAGATGAGAGACTACAGCTTCGAGCAACAAATCAACATGTCTTCATCTGAGAAAGATGAAAAAAAGGTTTGACCAACTGAATCTGCAGATCTGGGGGTTTCGGGTTGGTTCTTTTTGTTGTTTTGTTGGAATTTTTGCCCCTGCCCAATCTAGGAAAAGCATATATTTTTACCTCCCTCTGATAGATCAAATGTAATCTGCTCTTTTAAAGCCTAGAGCAGCAAGGCTAAAAAATACTATTTGCCTGTGTGCTCAATGAAATTACACCCTGGAATAAGCTAGAAAAAGATCCATAATGTATATTAATTGAAGGAGCAATCATATGACCCCATGGACAAACCCTGCAGTGTACCACAAATTATTTCATTAATTAAAGTAGCTTTGTCTTAAGGAGTGTCTCTCAATTTCAAAACAATGTGAAAAATAAATTTCCCTGTTAAGGATCCTAACAACGCTTTTGATGATTAAGCTGAGATGATAATAAAAAGTAGAATGTGCTCTTTATTTTTAACATAAAATGTCATATTCTGCTTTCCTCTTAGAAATTCCACAGAGGAATCCATCTCTTTTCTTTGTGGTGCTACATGCACCATCATAATTTTGGATGGCAAATACTGCTACAGAAATGTGATTTATTCAAAACTGCATTTTTTATAACATTCCAATTTCTTCAAACAATTATTAAATACTTTTAATATTTTACCAACACGAAAGGACAATTTTGCTTTTACTGTAATTGAAAAACAGAGCCAGGTTTCAAGCTCCTAAAATATTTTTCAAATAGAACTTAATTATCTGTTATCCCAGACATTCATAACAGACACAAATATATATTTGCAGTGGCTTCAAATGTTTTATTTCTAGCATCTGTTTAATATGTTTTTATTTCTGGCATGTTTAATATGTACATTTGATGTTCAATAAAGTCAATCAACTTTGTAGCAGCAATTGTTACCAATAAATGGTTTCTAAATTCTACCAGACCATCTTTTGCACTGACTGGTGCACCATCTTCTTCTTGACTAGTAAGTGATCCCTAAAAGGTTTTGTTTGTTTGTTTTCCCCTTCTAGGTTTAGAGTTTTATAAAACAGCCTAACTTAGAACTACATAAAGATTTTTGATATCCTTTTGATAACAACTGCAATAGTGCTAGCCATGTTTTATTGCTGTATGCTTAAATCATAATACTGATGAGCTACATTCGTATTCCCAAAAATCACTGTCTTGAATATGAAAATATTAATATTTTCTCAGATCCATATTTAAAAGACATCTCTACTGGGAGTTTCCGATATATAGCTGTAGAAGATGGATGGAAAGTAAGAAATCTGCACCACTGTGAGATTTCACCTTCAACCTGTCTATCACAATTCTTATCTGTGATTCTAAGTCAGTCATGCGTTCTTTGCATACCTTAGATACCAGCTGACAGCAACTTCCCCCCCTGAAGAAATCCAATAACAAGCTTTTCAACTTTACCAGAATATTCCTGGGGTACAAACATGTCATTTTTAAAAAATGACATGTTTTTCTTTCTTACTTTCAAGCATCTTAGTGGTGCTCACTAACAGGATTCGATTTCTAAAAATACATTTCCTGTCTGGTTTTGGTGGACAGCGATGGAAAGCTGCTGCACAGAAATAGTCTTGCACTTAGTGCAACTCCGTGTGCAAATGAATAGCTGCACGCAAGGGTAGACAGCTTCTGTAATTAAAAGATGTAATATGAATGAAGAAATCAAGGAGTAACATTTTCTAGAAGTTTTGCTTAATGTGCATAAGCCAAGTGAACTATTTTGAACATTGATACCAAGAACAAACCTCAGTTATCATACTATATAAAAACAGATTAGCTATCATGTTTGTTTAGCCTGGATAAGAGAAGACTGAGAGGGGATCTTTTCAATTATGATAAATATCTAGAGTGTGGGTGTCAAGAGGATGGGGACCAGACTCTTTTCAGTGGTGCCCAGTGGTAAGACAAGGGGCAATGAGCACAAACTGGAAAACAGCAAGTTCCACCTAAACATAAGGAAAGACTTCTGTTCTGTGAGGGTTCTAGAGCCTGGTGCAGGCTGTCCACAGAGGCTGTGAAGCCTCCCTCTCTGGAGACTTCTAAAATCTGCCTGGGCAACCTCCTCTAGGTGAACCTGCTTCAGCAGGAGGGTTGGATGAGATGATCTCCAGAGGTCCCTTCCAACCCCTACCATGCTGGCATTCTGTGATTATTTCTTCTGTTTACATTTTTCTGTGCAGTCATTCTCACTATGTTTTTCTTTCCTATCACAATTGCTTTCAGTCTTCCAAATGTAATGCAGAACTATCCTTTGACTTCAGAGGACTATAGGCTGCAATTTAACTCCCAAACATATTTGATGGCATGAAACAAAAGACTGTGAGGGCAGGAAATAAAGGGAGATCTGGGAGAAAAAAATGCAAAGAAAAACATGAATCCACAGTTTAAAAATAACACCTCTTTTTTTTTTATTTAATGGAGACATCATCTGATAATATCTTTCATATAATATTGGGAAAAATAATCAGATTAACCTGGAAGGGAATGAATAATCCTGCCATTCTGCACCAATCAGTTTTTAATTCAGCTACGCATCTCTTTCACAATAAAGTATGGATCTGTCTATTGACTGATCCTGGCATTGCATACTAAGATGAACAAATCCTGCCTGCACTGACAATCTATAGGCTTTTTTTTTTTTTTTTCTTTTTTAGCACTTGAAGTAGTGACCACATCATAGCATCACTGTCAAAGGAAACTGTGTATCTGGTAACACAACTCCAGGATTCACATCCAGTTGAGTGAGAGGAAAAGGAAGCGGGTGTAAGGCTTCAGCTACTGTATCTACTGCCATCAGTCTCCAAATCACATAATAAATTTATGGCACCTGATTGCAAGTTGGGAGGATTTATCACCCTCTTCATGCACTTTAAAGGGATTGAATGAAATACAGTGGTGTGGATACTGACAGTCCACTGACTTGCAGCACAACTCGCCACACAGCCTGCAGGGCTGCTGGCCTGCATGTTGGGAGTGGGAATGCAATATCCAGAAACTGTCATTTGGAAGCCTATCAACACAAACTGAGGGTTTATACCACTTAGAAAGACTATCAAGGGGGCTGTGGCATCCCTCTCCTCTGTAGTATGCCACACGGGGATGCATTGTATTTCAGATCAGGTTTTCCTGGCACTACAGTATCTTTCAATAAATTGATTACATGGATAAGGTTATATCCTGTGTCCAAATTACTTGAACTTTTAAAGCTCATCCTTCCCTTTTCTGAGGGGACAGTATTAGATGTGCAAAACGTGTACACAAGCCCGTGGTAAATTTATAAATGCATAGATTTCCCTTTGCAAAGAATAATACTGAATTACACAAGCTCACTTGAGACCTTGTTTTCCAGTACCCAGCAAGAATTCCAGCATTTTTTTTTAAATTCATTTGTTCTTTAATTAAGTGGGAGGGACAGTGAGCAAACAAATCAGCTGCGCAGTAAAAAGAAGAAAGTCAAAGGCAATTTTCTGTCTGGAGCTGAAGAAGAGGATAGCTCATCATTTCTAGTCCTCACAAACAGACCAGTAATTCTGACCTGCGCACCTAAGCTGATCTGGAGCCTTTACTGAGTCTAACCTATTTCTACTGAAAATAAAAAACAACTGAACCCTGGAGTGAACTGGAGGCTCTTGCTTCCAGGCACTCGTATCACATACTCAGAGCCTGAGTGAACTGCTAATTGCTACACATGAGATTATTTTAATTTACTCGAAATGTACAGGTTTAACCACACTTGCATGGCTAGGCACTTGCTAATTACTGGACAATACTTTAATAGGTTATTCCTCTCAACTTCTTCCAAAAACACAGGCAGATTAGACTGGATGTACCTCTTTGTCTGCCATAATACAATACATCATTAATAAATACGTATCTTTTATTTTCATCATGTACATACATAGTAATTAGAACATCCCAAGATACCTAGGCCCTAATAAAGGATCAGGTAAGTATTTTCTGAGGTGCATAAAGAAGAGTGTCTGGAGTGTGGCCAGCAGGTCGAGGGAGGTTCTCCTCCCCCTCTACTCTGCACTAATGAGACCACATCTGGTGTATTGTGTTCAGTTCTGGGCTCCCCAGTTCAAGAGGGACAGGAAAATACTAGAGAGAGTCCAAAGGAGGCTACAAAGATGATGAAGGGACTGGAATATCTCTTTTAAGACAAAAGGCTGAGAGCCCTGGGGCTGTTTAGCCTGGAAAAGAGAAGACTGAGAGGGGATCTCATTAATGTTTACAAATATCTGAAGGGTGTCAAGTAGAAGGGGCCAGTCAGTCCCTTTTCAGCTGTGCCCTGTGACAGGACAAGAGATAATGGTAGCAAGGTGAAACACAGGAAGTGCCACCTCAACATGAGGAAAAACTTCTTCACTGTGAGAGTGCCAGAGCCTGGCCCAGGCTGCCTAGAGAGGTTGTAGACTCTCCTTCTCTAAAGACTTTCAAGACCCATCTGGATCTGTTCCTGTGTGGCCTGCTCTGGGTGTTCCTGCACTGGCAGGGGGTTTGGACTTGATGATCTCCAGAGGTCCCTTCCAACCCCTATCATTCTGTGATACTATGATCCTGTGACAGTCTATGATTCTATGATTTCTGTATCTGTATATGTTCATCTCTCTGGAATATATAAGTATCACATAGATACGTAATATATATGTATAAAATATACATAATACATACATACAATACCCACATTCATATACAGCTATATTTTATCCCACGCAGATTTGAGAACAAATTCCTACTGGGATATACAAAGCAGCTGTGCATAATTAGCCAACTGGCTTCTGCTTGGAAATTAAAATACTGATATTACAGATGTTTCTACCTAGTTCACATCCGTTACATTTACAGGCTAGATTACAAAAAAATTCAAGGCAGCAAGTACATTTTTGCTGAAATGCAGATGATTAATCCTAAGAAAAAATTGCTGAACGTTTGCCATCAACAATTTTTAAAGTATGCACAAAAATACACACATTTGTAGAGAGAAGAACTCCTGTGCTCAGTTATACCAAAAGCCTAGCATCCCATCTCCAGCAACAGAGGACAAGGGAAAAGGTGTGTGGAAAATGCTTAGTTTTCCAAAGACAGATTTTTCTCTGTTCTTGTGCTTCCTTTAACTCAGAGACTTCCGAGTCCACATTCTCAGTAAAAACTATGCTGAATAACCAAGTTGCTTAGGAATTTTTCTCCCTGCATTTATAGAACTCTTAGAACCAATTTAATACTTTTGTTTTCCACAACAGGTCATAATAATAAGTTTCACCATTAAATGTGGAACATTTGACATTCAAACCTCCTCTAAAATCAAAGTATTACTGCAATAGATATTGCTCTGAATCAAAAGAGCTCAGGTTCAAGCATTTAATTTTGAGATAGTTTCAAGGTGGATTTACTGAGACATTTCAGCTTTGCACCTCAGATCTACATATACTTCTAAGATTTTTACTGCTGATTTTTTTTTTTTAAGATGAATATTTTAATATGAAATAATGAGCTCACTCATTACACACCTTTAGCTGCCAACAGGCAAAAACTAAAAATGAATTGATAGGTCTTCAAAAAATGCTAAGGATTTAAGATAAGGTAATGAGCACTTGAATTTTCAACAATTCTTTTAGTCAGAGCTCTGGTTTACTCAAAGGATATAAACCATATCTTTCCAAGTAGCTTTTTTTGTTTGTTTTTAAACAAAAACAACAAATAAAATCAGGATGAAATAATTTGTTGTTTAGCTTGAGAAAGGAAAAGGTGATTTGGATCATCAAATATAATAAATACAAGATGGGGGAAATACATTCCTCAGGCTTAGCAGATCATGCCCACCCACAGCTAGGACCAAGACTGGATCTAGCAAGCAGGCTATTAAGGATTTAATTTATGATGTAGTGAGACTCCTGTAATCAAAATGCACAAGGTGCAATATTTTACTTTCCAGTGTTAAAATGCATCAGTATTCCACATCATAACAAAGCATTTCTACACAGCATACATCCAAACTTTCATCACAAGACAATTAAATCGTTGTTTCTTTCTTATTTTCTATAGTAAACCCACTGGTAATATTAATTTTTTAAAAGCTGAATATGCTAAAGAGTTCATCATCATTCTCTTGTTATGAGAAATGTCAAAAAGCATCAGTATGTGATTCTCCTTATACACTGTAAGCTGAAAACTCATTTTTTCATTGTTTTTAAGACCATCATTAGTGTCAGCAATATTTCAAGCATGAGCATTTACTTAGCACATTTTGAGACCTATCAAAATGTACCTCTTTGCTTCAATTACATTTTTCTGCAATTCTTATTCAAACATTCCATATTTTATTCCCATTAGGGTCTTGAACTCTATCTACACTTTAACTGTTTTTCAAAGACTACTTTGCTTAGAAAGCATTTTCCTTGGTGAAACAGTTTGACATGGAATAGTTGCATTCCACTAAACCAATTGCAGATTTTATGTGTGGAACTCTCAAAACCTTGTAAATCTCCCCATCATACTATGAGTAAAATTCAGCACCGTAAGAATCATCAGCACAATAAATATACGCAACTCACATCCTTCTTCACACCTAGACCATCAACTGATGCTCAGTGCTTGCTCTAAAAGGGTGTTGGTGTTGACACCATTTTGGTTTTCATGTTATTTCGGATTTGAAATCCTGAACTACCTCTCCAATTTAATCTTCCAGGAAATGTATTGCTGTTTTTTGAAATATGTACAAGGCAGGGGAAAAAAAAAAACCCAACACAAAACCAAGATGAACAAATGTATGCATATGCAGAATGCAATAACTTTTGTGACAAAAAAGACTGAAGTATCATCTTAACACCGATGCAGGCAGAATCAGAAGCCACCGGGAAATTTCAGATGCTACTTTTACCTAGATAAAATGGAAAGTATATAAATTTACTATTCACTTCCAACCTCTCCTGACAGGTTGCTCTTGATAGGAAGCTGCCACCTTTAGAGCCAGTTTTCGTTGATCTGAATGACAGTCATGCACTGGTATACAAAGCATAGCGATCAATAACCCTTAGTGCATCAGACCCTTCCTCGTGCTTTATCCATTTTTACAAATTATTATTTTATGATACTGAGCAACCCTCTTGGCTACTCTTCTTAATTCCTTCTGTTTCCTCTCCAAATGTCCCTTTAGTTTAGTTATTTATAGACATCTATCAGTCCTGCTTTGGGGCTCCTTGGCTGGAATGCAATTTATTCAGGCTGTTTGCATCATGGAAAACAAGTTACTTTGTTAAATGCAATTCTCAAGCAATTTTCCCAACCACTGCAGTTAAGATTTCACCCCACTGGGCTTGCAGCATATTGTTACAAGTCACATAATGTCAAATGTGTTTAAAATAATTTCTGTTAAATGCCTCCAGCAAGTGAAATGAGATGGCTGCCAAGCTCATTTAACCAGCCTTCACTTTCCAACCTTTAAAGGAGTGAGACGTCCAAATGTTTCTGCCTGCCTCTGTAATCCATAAGCTTACAGTCACTCTCATTAATGTACTGACGTAGCTCTGCAGCAGGACACAGATCCTAAACCCTAGAGCTGGCAACTGGATAGATCAGAGATGTACAGGAAATAAACTGAGTCCTAAGTTGGAATATAAAAACGAGAAATCAGCAGTAGAGTTAATACAAATCACATTACAGTAAGCAGAACTGCCACAGGTGTCACTGAACCAGGCTCAGCTATTATGTTCCTGGTGTGTATATATATGCTGACTTCAGTTTCATACAGAAATCAGAGAGTTTATAAATAAATTTTAGAAGGTCAAACTATTTATCTACTTAAAAATTAAGATTTATATATTTTAAAGTTGTGATGCTAACTCTCGCCAAGATTTAATTATTAGTAAATCTCTGATATTTTTGATGAATAATAGACAACGTGGAAGTGCGATTTTAGAATCAAGAAGTGGAAAGTTACTAGAAAATTCCATTGGGTGTGTGACTACTCAAATTATGGCCCATCGGGAAAATACACAAGACCCCAGTAATTAATAATTTAAAGCAAGATAATGATATCATGTGAATCCCTTAACTACACCTCAAAATCCTTCAGGCAAGTTTCACAGTCCAGTATATCTCTTTCTTTCTGTACATCAGTATACATCTCTCCTTACTGAAGTATTGGAACCCATGGACATTTACACTCTGACCCAGTGATCATGAAGACAGACCTAAGATACCTATATGAGCATTTTTTATTTTTCCACAGAAGAAGATTTCAGTGAATGGGTTTGATTCAGAGCTTGAAGAGAGATGAAGGTGGCTGTGATAGGAGATAAGGTTCTGCATATAACACAAAGCCTTTCTTTGGGAACTCCAAAAAAGAAATATAATACAGTTTTAATACACAAAAAAAACCAAACAACCCAACAGAAAAACCAAAACAAAACAAGGAATTGGGAATCATACTACATGCAAACACACGCACACAAAGATTTCTGTCAAGCTGTGCAGTGAAACTATTGATTGGGAGGAGAGAAAAATCACAACTTGATGAATAATTTTAAGATATATGCCATAAAATCCAAACAACTACAGAAAACAGATGTAAACAACATGAAATCCTGGTTGACATCTGCACAGAGAACTATGACAGACTGTGTAACACCGATTCTACAGGTACACTTTGCACAAAATAATTTTGCAAGTATTGGTGTTTTTGACACCAGGAAAATGAGGTTATGAAGTTTAATGGGATGAATACCTGAGGGAAAGAGGGAGAGGATAAGCAAAAGAGAAAGTTGAGAAAAATTATTCAAACTTTGATTAACAGGTAAGACAATCAAAATGCCAAATGCTACATGGATAAATACCAAGGTGCAGCAACAGAAAATGGATGAAAACAATTACAGAAGAATTCACTGCAAGTTGGACTGAGAAACTTGTCTATTCAACCAGAAGTATAAACTTCAATATAAAGAGTGGAAAAAAGGAAAAGCAAGGGTAGTTTATATATGAGCAGAAGTAGGGAACTGACAGTTTAAAAAAAAATAAATCCTTGGGAATGAAAATAAATTTGGTATAGTGTTTGAATAAGGAAAGAACATACAGCAGTTAACAGTTCAATACTGTCCCATAGCCTGGAATTAAGCTAAATAAACTAAGGATCATATGGAAAGCGCTGTGGTACGTAAGAGGTGTAAATTTCTGCTTTGATGGAGAGAGATGAGGTCACTGAAGAACTTGCAGGAAATTCACAGCTCATATGCAGAGCTCATATACTCCCAGCAGGATTAAAGCTTAAACACTGCAGAGTTTGAGATGTTTGGCACCACTTTCTTCTACTGAAATAATGGATTTAGGGACTGTAAATGTGCTAAAACCACACTATCCTATTCAGTGGTCTAGGAATGTGTATCTAAATGGGCATGACAAAAAGATGTACAAGTAGGAAATACATTTCTTGTTTCAATGAAAAGATCGTTGATTGGTTCATGACATGCTTGTGACAAGTAAGGTAAACATTTACCTGAAAACTCCATTTAGTCTGATGAAGGAGCAGCTCATAACGCATTTCATACTTACACCTTTTCAAACAATGGCAACTCTATGTGAAAATGCAAAGCTCATTAAATAGGTTACTTCTTTTCTAGAAATTACATAAATAATAAAATAAGGACAAAGAATAACTTCTAGTCCTATCAATATGCAATACAAGGAAGTGATAGGTACTGTCTATCCTTGTTCAGAGTAAACAAAGCACATGTCACCACATTAAGCTTCAATGAAAATTAAATATTCATAAAAATAGAATATACTTAATCCCAGCTTTCATTTCAACATATTTCAGTATGCCTGCACAGCCAAAACTGTACGTCTATAGTCAGCTGGGTAGGGAGGATAATAAGACCTTGTGTTCAGTGACGTACAGAAAGACATCCAACTATAAACCCCACAGCTCTGATCTCGATTAAATCACTGTCACTCTGCTGATATTAATAGGAGCTTCTACTGTTTAAGATCTCTTTCACCATTCACCAATGCAGAGGAGATACCTCTCGGGTGGAATGCACCAGCTGTTTAGTAACTCACACTAGAACTGCACAACAACTTAGGGCAACAGCTGAAAAGCAATTCAGCCTTCATCTCCAAAAACAGTTTAGCTGGGATGGGTGTACCCAAACTGAAATGTGGAACAAGATCTTATCCTTATAGAATTTCATGATCAAACAAAATCAACGAGTTTAATCAGAACATTTTCATTACTAACTTTACTTCTCAAAGCATGTTTTTGCTACAACTGTTACCTGTATTTAGACAAGTAACATTGTTCAGTATTTCAATCTGCCCTATAATATTAGAATATACATAATGCACTTTCTATATATTCCTATTATTTACTTAGCTTCATATTATAAAAACAAGTAAAAATCCTTCCAGCAGCTAGCCTTAATGGTGGAATTCCCACTCTGAACAAAAATAGTACATGTTATTTGGTCTGAATCTTAATCATATCCTAGGGTTTGTCTTCATGGATTCCAGATTAGAAGGAAAAAGTGTATGTTATAAGCTATGTTATTTTACTTTTTAAATTCTTTTTTATTGCAGAGACTTGACTGGTTTTCAAAAATCATTACCTGCTTTCCTATATACAGGGGAAGGATGCAGTAAGCCACAAAATCAACAAGTTATACAAAACAACAACACATTTATCGACACAGAATTTGTTCAGGAATTATTTATAGAAATATGATTGGCACTGACTCACCTGTAGGAGATCCCTCCATGACATGACCAACATAGGGTCCTTCTTTGAACATTGGCCTGTTGTCATTTTGATCAATGACAGAAATATCCAGGCGGACTGGGCCATCAATGGTCTTCCCACTTATATCCGTGACCTCAACTTCAAGCTGTATGAACAAAGAGAGGATTAAATTCATTAGTTCGCTATCACAGTGAGCAGAGAAAAAAAAAATAAAAATAGCACATCAGTGCTGCTGTAAGCAGACCCTGCCAAGGATGCCTCGTGCAGCCCATTCCTCTGGACTAGGCTCAGAGCAGGTTTTCGACTTCTAAGCAAAAGTGAAAGACAGATATACACTGAAATCGAGATACTCCTTGGCAGCTTGAAAATCTTATATTCCCTGAACAATGAAATTACTAGAGCATAAGAAAAAAAGACCCTCTGTAAATTTCATAGAATCATGTGAAGATTTGGTTAGAATTTGTTTCTTTTTTTTCAAGCACATTTAGACTGTACACATAGAAATACCACAATATAATTCACGTATCTCCTAATGCTCAGTTAAAAGGTTTTTTTAAAAATCAAAAAGACAACAATGCATTAGACATATTAAATACATTTTCTCAATGATGATGGCATGAAGCATTATCTCAGGTAATTTTGAGACTTCTCCAGTTATTCTAATAAGGTGTAGCAGGACAGAACAACACAAGCAGTCTTATATAAGCAGGTTTATATACATATGCACACTCACATCCCAGTGTATGAAAACACCTCTTCAACATAAAACCAACATATACAGGTGAAGATCTGTTTGGACTTCCTCTACTTCAAAAACTGGAAAGATCATACTGTATATATCTCAACCCTCCAAGCCACTTGCAATGGAAAGTCACAACAAGTTACCAAAACTTATCAGTCATTAGGGCAAACCATGTCAAAACTTCTTAGAAAAGGTCAATTTAGACTACAACTGCACGCTATGCCTGCAGCTCTCTCCCCTCACCAAGACACCAGTAAACCACAGCAATAAACATATCAGAGACATGGCTATCACTGTCATCTACCCTACCCGTCCCTGGACTCAACTCTTTAATCGAGTTAAGCCAGCCAGAAAATAAACCTGAGCACAGATGTTAATATTACACTCTTCCAGTCTTTCTCTGAGAAAGTGGTAGCAGCAGGGGCTGGAAGTCTCTGAGTATTCTGTTTATTCTGTTAATTTATTCTTCATTGCCATGTCTTGTACCTGTAAGTTATTTATAAGTTAGTAATAAATCCTACTGGGAAAGAATTAGGTCAGAATTATAATTCCTTATTAAAATGGATGGCTGATTATCACATCTCTCTATATTTTGCTATGCTTATAAACACATTCCACTTTTACAATTCAGTGTGCTGGGTGTGTGTAGGAGTATTTGTTATGAGTAAACTATCTACTCACATATGCTATTTGTAAATAGTGTCACAGTCCATTTTAACATCTACTCACTACTTATCCTCACCTCCCCAGCAGGTGTTCTTGCAAGACTTTCCCAAGTCTTATTTTTTACTAGATATACAGCTTAACATCAAAAGAAAACAAATACTCTAATGTGAAGACTACTGATTCATATGGCATTAGCACAGCTGAAGCTTTGTGGGGGCACACGCCCCTTCAATTTCCAGAGCTTAAGTCTATACTCTAAAGCCAATGTAGTAATTTTAGGATTGCACAGGAGGTGATGAGGACTAGGAAGGAGAATGCTGCCTTATTACTGAGCTATATTAAAGCTAGATAGAGTTTTAGATACAGTTGGAAACTTCTGACAAAAAAGAATCATAGAATGGTTTGGATTGAAAGGGACTTTTCAAAGTGCATCTAGTCCAACATCTACCAGGTGGTACCTACAACCTCTCTGAGCACCCTGGGCCAGTATTTCAACACCTTCATCATAAAAGATTTTATCCTTATATCTAGTCTAAATCTCTCCTCTTTTAGTTTAAAACCATCACATCTTGTCGTCTCAGTCTACTAAAAAGTCTGCCCCCATCTTAAACCCTCTTTATAGTACCAAAAGCTGCACCAAGGTCTACCTGGAGCCTTCTCTTGGCTGAACAACCCTAACTCTCTTGGCCTTCCTTTACAGCAGAACTGTTCCAGGCCTCTGATCATTTTTGTGGTCTCCTCTGGGCCTGCTCCACAGCTCCATGTCTTTTTGTGCTGAGGGCTCCAGAGCTTGACACTTTATCTTAGTAAATGTTGACTCATCAAAATGACGTTAATTGCTTTGGGAAATGGAAGAATAACAATATTTCTCTATGAAATTCCAGCAAATTCATTTTCAAATTCAAGATAATTTCCTCTTAATCTATCTCTCAATATAAAGAGACTCTACTGCTCACTAGAAAGAACAAAGGCTTTGTTAAATTTGAAAAACTATTTCATCTGTTTTATCAAAATTGCAAGTTATCTAAAGCAAATGCTGATCTAACACCAGGGTTTGGGTTTTTTTTCCCCCAGACTTGCAGAGATTAAGGAAGAGAACAAGAAATTCTTACTAATGACTGAAATAGATTTACTTTATCATTGCCAAGTTCACTGTGTCTGAGACCAAATGGCCACAGAAGCTGGAATGACAGGTCCGTAGGAAGAGTTACACAATCTCTGCTTCGTTTAAGATGACACAGGACTTGACTTTATTAATCTTTGTACAATAATTCCCGGGATTGTCCTAGATATTATGGGTTAATTCACCAGCTCCTTTTAAAGCTACTCTTCTACAGTGTTTTCAAAATCAAAGCCTGCTGCACCAAAATTATGACCACATATCTTTATATTCCCACTTTGTGAAAGAAACTGCCTAGTGTCTTATCTTACCCAATTAAAAAAAAGCCAAAAACCAAAAAAACCCAAAAGATAATAATCAAACAAACAACTAAAATAACAAAGCAAAGAAGCAACAAAACAGCAAGTAAAGTTGTTACTTGAAAAAACTCCAACGCAGGCAAGAGAAAGAAGCATTGAAGTAAAAGACAATATTGGCACAAAACACAAATTACCTTGAACAGGCTGTAAATAAAACCAGGTAGAAAATTAGATTGTGCCTATCAGAAGAGTGAGATTTCAGCCTTTCAATAAAGAAGAAAGGCAGGAAAGTCTATCTAGTTGTAATGTAAAACTTGACTGATGTATGAAATCTACTGCATTCATTCTTTTGATAGCAAGAGATTGTAATTGAGCATTCAGAAAGCATCTAAGTTCCTAGCTGATTGTAACAACATAACTCTAAGGAAAAGAGGTAAGCATAACGACAGGTTTGGACAAATTGACAATTAAAAAAAAGTTTCAACTTAAAAGTTCTGGAATTACTTTCATAACGATGAAGATATGTTCACCATAAGCAACAAGGCTAAATCCCGATTTCATTTTTGACAAAAGCATACACGCAAACCACAAAAGATAATCAAGGGTTTATGAGAACGCTTACACCTCACAAGTCTCCATGATAGGGCACAAATCAGGCTTTGGCTATTGCTTCTAATATAGGTGAGAAAGACTGATAAAATGAAGCACAGAAATAAACCAGGGAAAAGCAATATAAAAGTAAAAACTGCAGGCAGTCATTTTAGCCTGTTTGTCTAGACAAACTCTTACTCATTTCTGTCCTTTCTCAAAAGGGACTTCTTGACTTCCCATCCAATTTCGCTCACTGTATCTGAAGTGAGGATCTTCCTCATCACCCCAAATATAACGATATTAGCAGAAAAGCAGTAAGCTTGTTCAAAGCTGCACAAACCTGTTTTAAGCACTCTGCTTTATTTCGTGTAGAGTTGATTCCCTTCTAGTCTGCAGCCAGCAACAACATTTACAGGAAAAGATAAGCAGCCTCATTCTTACCATTATGTAAACTAAAAGGTTTCTCTTCACAGAACATTCATTTATTGCTTTGGGTGAAATGATTCTGGATAGCCATCTTCCTTCTCTGCACATAAAGATCTATTTTTACCTTCTGGCCAGCCAGCCAATGGCCCACACAAAATTACATCGTAAATTTCAACTTTTTCGTAAGTAAATTTGTATTATCTTTTAGTACTTAATTATCTTCGAAGCCTCAAAGAAGTTATTTAGTTATTAACTCCCTTCTCATTTTAATTTCCAACGTGTTGCTGATAAGAACGTTTCTCACAGAATTCTTCCAGTTGCCACAACAGATGTTTTTTGTACCTATTCCTTGCAAACAGCTTCACTCAGCACAAAAATAAAATAAAATAAATAAAATAAAATAAAACCAGTATAACCAGTTGTTTCTGCGTGTTTAACCAGCAGCTCCCAAGAAGCGCACAGTGACGGTGGTCCCGAGCAGACTCTGAGGCGGTGGCAGCGGGGGATGCTGTGAGGCGAGCTCAGGGCTGCCCTGCCGTTTCCCGCCATTTCTCGCCACAGGGCACAGCTGAGCCCCTCAGCAACCCCGCTGGTGCCTCTGGGAAAGAAAGGGCAAAATGCCACCCTGGGGTGCTTTGTCTTCATCCCCATCCATAAGCTCTTGGTTGCGTCGCTCCAACCCTTCAAGGTCAACCCACCAAGGCAGGAAAAGCAGGTGAGCAAAGCGGGACTAAGATGGAGGATAGGGGCCCACCCCAGCATCGGGAACTTCGCCCCTACAAAACACCACCGGAGCACTACCTGCCCCAGCCTCAGTTATTTGGAGGTGTTTATAGGCACAGACCACTGCTGGCTTTATTCACTCCCAGCTGAATTAGAATTGCTATTGAGAATACTTGTTACATTTATTTATCACCGATTTTTTAAGTGTGGATTGACAGCAAAGAAAGGTGACGGACTTGTCGATCTTTCACATAGGCAATTTCCTCAGTTTCCTGGTAAGAAGGAGAAAGTTTGGCCATCTCTAGGTCATAACAAGTAGTAAAGAAATTCTCTTTATAGTGAAAGGTTTTAGTAAAAATTGGATGCAATTACCTGAAACAACTCAGAGAAGACAATATTTCAGACACACAGAAATTAATGACAATTACATTTTCCCGGTTTAAGAATGTGAATAAACATTAGACAATTTTTACATGGCACAAGAAGAGAGGGTGGGAGAGGAGATAGAGCCAAAATACACTGTTTCTAATAATTATGCATAATTCTATCACAAACTAGTTGATGACAGAGCATCAGTTTTCCCCAGTAAGGTTGTACAGATGATGACAAAAAATGGCACTATTACCTGCAATGGGAGGATTTAGCCTCACATTCAGAGTTGGATCCTAGGTGGGAAGGGATTAATTAGCCATTCTGAGTACTCCTATGAGGAACTTACAGAGGCCTTATCTTGCTAATACATCCACTTAAAAAATTAGATTCTGATTCCTTAAAAAATGCACAGATAATTACTCCAATTTTATTCATTTCTTATCTAGCAATAGTCACGTAACCTTCCATTAATGTGCCATTTTGCAACAATTCCACAAGAGAAATATAAGAACTTCCAGTCTAAAAGGATTGTTGCAATTTGAAGGTACTGAACATCTCCTTTCAGTTCATTTTCAGTCCATGGACTTTTGAAAGCCAGCCTTGGTGATTATAGGTATCATTGTATTCTTCTGCACATTTCATACTCATGAAGAGTAGAGCTGAAGAAGGCAGTGTCTTGGCTTTTATTTTAAGATAGTTTTCTGTCTTTATTAGACCTATTTTATCTCTAACATTTTTTGTTGGTAAAACACTATTGAAAGAAAATGTAGGACATTAGAGAGTTTCCTGAATGCAGACTTTCTTTACCCTAAACTGTAAAACACTTTACATACTATACAACTGCTATAGGTCTTCTGATACATTCTTCGAACACAGATCAATGCAATGTCTGAAAAGCTGTTAGATTTAGAAATGCAAAAATTGTTTTGAATTCCTATTAGCTCTTTGTAACCCTCAGTTTATCATGAGGAAGTCCTTATTTCAAGTGATCCTAAACTCTACCCTATTTCACAGAATCATAGAATCGTCTGGTTGGAAGAGACCTTTAAGATCATCGAGTCCAACCGTTCACCCTGCACTGCCAGGGTCCCTAAACCATGTCCCTCAGCACCACATCCACACGAATTTTCTTTTCTTGGATATTTGCAAAACAGAAACTTACTTTCTCAGCAACTTTCAAATGCTAGCTGTCTCATGTCTTTCTTCAGAAAGAAATAATTTGAAAAGTGACGTAATTTATAGAAAAACACAACATGGTGATGCAATCTTGCTATGAGCTCATGTAAGACCAGGCTATTTTTTAGGCAATACTTTTATTTAAAATAACCAAAAAGTAGTTGTTAAAGTAAGCAGAAGGTTTCATACTATTATTGTAGAAAAAATGGCTAGTCCTAGCATAAATGTATATATGCCTGCTCTACTACACAGGAACACTGGAGTTACTATCACAGAAAATATAGGTTTAATTTCAAAACATTAACCTCTATAAAGTCTTCAGAGAATTTCAGGACTCTATAGGTTTCACCAGGAAAACTAATTAAAACAGCAATCGAATCTTCTGTGAATGCTTAAATTTTCTCTGTAAGCCACAGTAAGCTGGGCAATATATAACTGTATATGGTCTACAAATCAAAGAAAGCAATACTGTAGGAATTAACAGTGGGCAGAGATTCCAAAACAATCATTCAAATAATTTCATTATTTCTACCATTGTTTTTAAACTTCAATTAACAAAGAAAGATTAAAGATGAAAACCAAAAAAGTATTTTCTTTCAGAACAAGTGTAGGGGGTTTTCTGTCCATGCAATATATGACTTAAATATTGCTCACGTTATTGCATTCTCCAAATTAAGCATTAGATTTTACATTAGATGATTTCTATGTTTGCATTGCTATCCAGTTCTACTCAGCAAGTCTGATGCACTGAAATACAAATTAAATTAAATTAAAAAATAAAACTCACATTAGCAGGACACTTGCCAAGCTACCTTTAAGTAATGTTCTCCTAGATATAGCAGCATATACTTTGCAATGACCCATCAGATTATAACTTTTCTGTGCCTCCAAATAAGGTAAAAGACTGAAGAGCTGTAGCAAAGACCTTACTAAAATAAAGGGAAGCACTGAGCTATCTTACAATTCTAGAATTACCCTGCAGTTATTTCAAATTCCAATTCAGGAACACCCCACAGAACAAGTTGTGACTGTTGTCCTATGGTCTAACAGGAGTTTGTCTGGTAGCACACTGGTGGCTGGAGTTGTCTTGGGCCCAGCTAACACGATTCTGACTGGTCCCTTCAACTGCACCTTCTGCAGCTGCAGCTGCCATGAGACCATTGCTGAACAGACCTGTCCGGTCTAATTCCTTTCTTTCTTTCTGAGACAAAGAAGGGACAGAGGAGGAGAAACAGAAGTACAAACTGCATTTTCAGACTTTATACATTTTTTTACTAATAGGAACCTTTACCTCTTCAAAGTTAAAGTTGTACTTGAGCCTGTCAACAGAGGGTTTTACCTATATATGGGTATAAGTCCTAGTACGATTCCCATGTTATTTCAAATGGTTTTTCTTCAGGCAAAACAATCCAAAGTCAAGAAAGTTACCTTCATTAAATAATAATTTCCTGTATATATTCCACAATAATTTTTGTGCAGTAAATCTTTCTATTGTGAACATCCACTGTTCATGCATCTCTTGAAGCGGGAAGCACAAGAACACTGTCTTTGCCAGTACCCATTCAGTAAAGGCCAACCTCCAAAAGCACATTGCACCTGCACCTCCTGTTGGCTTGAGATAACACCAGAAATCATCCATCTCTCTGAAAAACCTGGCACTGGCAACCCAGAAAAGCCTCCTGGGGGAGGATCTCCCTCAGTGTGAGTATAAAAACAAATCCTGAATGACTTAAACTAGGGATAACGGTGCTCGGAGTTTTCCGGGTTCTCTCTCCTGTACTGGCAGTACCACAGCCTGTTCCAGCATCAGCATGCCTCTTGATTTGCAGTTGGCTTTACAGAAGATGCCTAGAAGATGCCATCAGTGAAATACTCTCATTGCTGCAAAATAAAGCTCAAATACTATACATTTAATATTTTATTTTAATATATTAAATTCTTCCACAGCGCCAAACTAAGCAATTATGAATTCACTATCTAATTGAATGTATATACTGTAATGCTATTAGTGTCACAGTAAATGTATTTCCTTCCACAGCTGTGTCTCTGAATCACTATTGCTAAAAAGGCACTGTTTCCTTTTAGCCTTAAGTCCTGAGAGTTCTTCTCTGCCGTGATTACAAAATCATCCCTTTCCCGTGAACAAGATCACAGAGCATGAAAAGAGGAAAAAATTACGGAGAATGATGCCGTAAACCTCAGAGAAAAGAATGCATTAAACACAGACTCACTGAAAGCTTATACCAAAATGTTCTCTGCCTTTTCTGCAGGACAATGCTAAATCCAAGTTCAATTAGATGAGGGTTTCAACTCGTTAAAAACTAAAATAAATAATTTGGGATTTTGTAGAAGCTTTCTTACGCGTCAAGAGAAAAAAAAATAAACCCAAAGCATGGATAACATAATCTCATACTTTTTAACAGTTATTCCTGAGAATAGTTTTTAAACATTAAAAGCAAAGTTGGACATCAAGCAGTAAATGGTATTTTCAGTAACTACTGTCAGTTTGGAGCAGACAAAACTTACTCTTGTTGAGTTCTTCTGGCTATTATCTAAGATATCATTACATAAAATCCAGTCCCTCTGATAAATGGCAGTGTCTAGGGACAATATATCCTGAACAGTCAGTTTGCACAGGAGAAAACTGGGTTTAACTGGTTAGTCACCTAAAAGATGCGGTGAACAAAGGAATTCAGAGCAGAGGACGGAAGACACTGGCATTATCACAAAACTCTTTTGGCTGTTGAGCATGAAACCTCAACCTCACTGCACACAGCAGGGGAGGGATCCAGAAGCTGCTGCAAGGTGCTGCCATCCTGGCAGAGCTTGCCCGCGGGCCCCGGGGACACGTGCAAACCCTGCTGCACCTGCGCGCTGCTGAAATGCAACCAATATACGGACTTTCAAAAGGGCTCAGAATCACCATCTCCGTTTTAGAGGTGGACAGAAAGGAGATGTCAGGTACTCAAACTGATTCCAGCCACCCTAATTAATGATGATAGACCTGATGAAACCAACTGAGACAATATAGCAGAGTGTTTCAGAAGAAACTCAATTATATAAATAGGCAAAATATGGGAGAAGAAACAGAGATGAAATCACTTCACCAAAGCTGTACACCACACAAAATTTATATCAAGCCTGAATCTCAGGTTTTTGATCTCCAAATACAAGACTGAGCTAAATTCTATCTCTTGCTGAGCAAGTGATGTAAAATTAGATTTACAAAGGTTATTAGGCTACGAACACGCGCACGGTGTGATTTTTCAAAGCGCCTTACAAGCCTGATAATATATCCTATTAAATCAAAACACCTTTGAAAGAGCTTTGAAAACCAGATTGTCCTCTCAGTGTCTGATTTTTTCCCCCCATTAATCACTATTCTACAGCTGTGTAGACAACACCACAACTGAAAATCATTTTCTGCATTGTCACAACAGAAAGCTGCATATTTCTAAGTGTCTTTCATACAGCTACAAAAATAGAATTAAAATTACTTCTGAAACATACTTCCCGTTAAATGTTATCTATCAGTTTTGAAATTAGAATGCCCACTCCAAAAATAACCTCAGTGAACAAATAAGAAGTTAAGGACATCCCTCAAATCTGCGGAGCAATGCAGCTCTTCAAATGAAACCATGTGTACTTCACACAGACCCAAAGTATTACGGATGATCATATAAATACTAATTAAAATCTTCTCATATCACAAAAGAACACATGTTGAGCCCCTCAAAAAGAGGGTGGGGGTGGGAAAGAAGATATCAGGATTCACCAAAGCAATCACGTCTAATCACCACAAAAATATTAAATTAAAGAAAATCAAAAAGGGAGGAAGTAGGACTGAAATAAAGGATTAAGACATAAGCTGTGCCAGAATTTTTAGGCTCTGTGCTGCACCACAGAAACAACAAAGACACTTACAAAAGAAAAAAAGAAAAGTGGCTTTGCACTTTTAAATAGCTCCTAGCAGTATTCAAGCACTGCTCACTGCTCATACTGCTGGAAAACAACTCCAAACAGCATGTAGGAAGTGGCAAGAGTTTAACCAATTTCATTTCACGTGATTCAAGAAGCAACAGGGTCGGACAGACACATACCTAACCAGACCAACAACAAAAATCCATTGGTGACAAGAAAACTGACTGAATTAGGCATAAAAAGCAAAGGTCGGTGTAAGTGTCAGGTGTATCTCCTATACATACATTTTCCTTTGTTATTATTGCTTAGCATATCTGTTCATGCAAAGGAGTAGGAAAAAGTCTTCTAAGTCAAGGATCACCAAGCTTATACCAGGCTAGTACCGATGTAACCAACCAGGTTACTCTAAAGCAACAAAACAAGCAATTACTTGTGCAGAGGACTTTACAAGCTGGCCCGAAGGCCATGCAGCACACTGTTGTCTTGCGGTCCAAGTTTCTGACTGTCAGCATTCCTGGGATGACATCTCATCCTCCTTACGCTGTCAGTTTTCGAGTGATGAGATTCAGCCAAGAGTCTTTCAAAACCCCATCCAAGAAGGGAGTAAGAGTGCTTGGAATCTAAGTGTCAAGAGAAAAATCTGGTATTTTAGAAGTTTTCTTAGTGGGCTTTGAGAAATTTGCCTAATCTGTAAATAAATTCCTCTCCTCTTCAAAATTTGAAGCAGTATCAGCATATTTGATATATTATATTTGCAACAGCCTTGTAAGATGTAATTCTGTAGTCTTTTTAAATTTCACCTTTTTAAAGGTTAGTCGGTAGAAGTCAGGTGAGGAGAACTGGTAAGATTTATTTGTGTCTGCTTTACAGGATGTAGATGACTGTACTGCAAATCATGAGGGCCATGCATTATGAAACACATTCAACCTGCAGAGCTGCAAAACCCTCATTGCCCAGTCTTTGCTGTGAAGTGTTGTGTTACATCTGTCATTTCCCTTTTCCAGCACATATCATGCCAAGATGATAAACTGTTAAATGTCCTGTTTCTGTACCTATACAGTCACTTTCAGATTTATTTCTTTATTTTTATTCTTCTTCTGTATCTAATTCTAACTTCTTTCTCAATCTCTTGCAGCCTCTCATACACTCAACGCACCTGCGTTGCCAAACAGATCCTGCCTGTTTGACCACAGATCTGAACTACATGGAGCACACTTCCCTTTCCTCAGCACGTTCTTCTCTAGTAAACAATTTACACTTTGTTCACTCTCTTTGCTAAGCCAAAGATAACATACATCAGCAATGATGATAAAAGTTTTGGGTGCTGGAAACACCATCTACATGATTCACTACGTGCTGTATGTTTGGTTATATGTCAGTAAAAGTGAGTTTATCAATCTTCCTCAAAGTCATCATAAGAGGCTGTAAACCCTTAGATTATGAAGGTTCAATTTGGACATCTGATTGGCTAAATATATCACAGAAGTATTCACAGTTAGCACTTTACTTTCACTGCCTTCCTGTATTCTTTGCCTGGCCTTACAGTTACAATGATGTATGAGCACTGAAGGTAACAAAGCGCTGTTTATCGTTCCCTGTTATTCTGAAGTAAATGTGGTTTTGCTGATTTTGTCTACAGTCAGTTTTACTGAAATTCACATTGTGCCCAGATGCTTTTTCCAAGAGGATGTCCATGGCAGCTACTTTTATAATATATATTCAGACAGATGATCTTCCTGGAACAGCATCTAATGGATTGGCACATTTCAAATCACAAACTTTTAGCAGCTTCTCTGTTTCAGTGTAGCAGTTTAGTTATACTTTCTACTTTGACAAAAATGGCAAGGTATATATTTCATATATAGAAAAAAAAATAAAAATCCGAATGGTTTCCACGTTATTTTAGTGGAAAAGTAGTTTGCAGACAGGTATATATAATGGAAAGATATTCCAAGGGCAGCCTGATCTGAAAAAAAAAGTTTTTTCTAATTACCTGTTTTCTTTCTCTCTAACTAATCTTTGTAACTCCCAAGGTGTTGGACCACCTCTCTACATGAATTGTCAATAAAGAAAGGTGTAGTCAATGAGTTTCAAATTAGCTAAATTTACACAGTAATAGCCTCTTCTGAGTAGTCAAACAGTTCTAAAGTAGCTCCCAAAGGATCAACAAGGGGCTGCTATGTAGTGACACATCAGAAGACAGAATTTATTTCATGTTCTTTTACCTTATCAGTTCCTGAGCTAAATGTAAGCTTCTGAAACACTTCACTGCTCTTCAGCTGTGATGACAGCATCACCTGTTAAAACTATTAATCTTGAGGCATAACTAGCAGTTCTAGTGTGTCTCACTGGATTATTTTGAGGGTTTTTTAGGTCTCAGTCAACTCTAAAATACCGCACTGAGCATGTTAGTAAAGGCATCTCCTTAGTACGCTGTACGCTCCATCACCACTTTCCATTCATTCTGAACTCTCACTTGATGTTTTACAACACACAACAGTGGCAATTCCTGTGCTGCATTTTCATAAAGTTAGTTCTCAAACCAAATCTACACACTTCTGACTAATTTTTCACCCCCTTTCAGGACATTATCCATGCCACGTTTCTACGCCTGTTTTGTTTCTGCAGATAAAGTAGATCTCTCTTTCTCTCCCTCGTGCTTCTCCTAATCTGCAAATTGTAACAACCCCATGTGAGCCATTTCCTGAATTCTGTAACTCACAACGTTGTCATATTTTGTCTTTTACCCTTTTCAAACCCCTTGATAATTTGCAAATCTTAACAAAAATTATTTTGAGTTGAAAAATGCAAATACAACATGTTTTACAAGGAAAATTTTTATGTTACAGATCTCGACGTTTTCATTGCTTTCATCAAGTTGCATCAACTGGAGAAAAAAAAGCACATAATAAAAAACCCTATATGTTTGGCAACAAAGGGAGAATGGGAAAGTCAAAGTTACTGCAGCAAAAATAAAGTCTAGTGAGTAACAGAATTCATTAAATGCCATTTGCACCAAAAACTGCAAATGAAATAAGCCTTTTTGAATTACAACAATCAGCAAGATTCTTCTGCATGTACCTGCAAAATAAATGATCATAAAAGGAATAGCTTTCAGAACTCATCACCACAAGCTGCTGCAGCAAAATTTACTCTTCCTATTGCAAAGCTGTAACTGAAAAAGCAAGAAAAGTATCTTTGTAACCACAGAGATAATAACTACTCACCTGGTGTTTTGTTAAAGCGATAACAGAAATAAAAGTATGGCCTATTACAAGCTAATAGCAATTAAAATTTCAAAGAGGTTTGCCATGATAAGACTGGAAAATTAAACATACAATAGAAACAAATATGCAAAGTGAGAGAAATGTCGCATCATTTGGGTCTGTTAAAATCTACTGAGCCATAGCTTTTTCCAAAACGTAAATGACCTAGAACAGGAAGTCCTTGAACATCCCCTGTGAAGTTTATGCTCCGAAGCATCCCTGTGACTTCTCGTGTAGCCTAGACTATTCAACCTTCACGTTTTTGGTCCCAAAGTGGCACTGCACTCACAAAGTAATGGAAATTCATCCCATGGTATTTTACTCCATTATACCCCCCTTGAGCCTAGCTATGTCAATTAAAGGACTTAACATCACAGTACAGATCTTTTCTGAAAGTAATAAGACTGTGTATATTAAAATCTGAGCTTTAAAAAAAAAACATAGGGAGGTATCTTAAAAAAACCAGTATGATTTTCATGAAATATACTTCATTATAGCTTGAAGTGTCAACATTGTCGGCAATGTAATTGCTAGTAACCCTAGTGAGTAGAAATACTATCTTATTACACAAGTTCCTGTCTAAAAAGAAAAACCAAGATTTCACCTAGTATTTACTCTTCACCAAATTCTGGTGTTGTCCATGACTAGGTCTAATTCCTGTGTCATTCTAGTTTTTAAGTTGATATACACAGTGCAATTAATGATTGAAATTTACTGTTGGATGAAATAACAATTAGTTGCAAACTGCTAAAAGCTGCTTCTTCACTCATTTCTGCCACATCACCAAAAAGCATTCTTCTTTGCTTTGGCAAGGTCACTTTTCATCAATATATTGCTGGTTGAAGTATAAGATAATTTATTTTATTTGGAGTAACCAATTTATAAATCCATCACTATTAAGTAACTCACTAACTCAATGCAAAACACATACAGAAACTCAGTTCAGTCGATACCACGAGTTTGATTTTTGAGCTCAAATCAGTAACAATCCATCAACCACACAAAGCCTATCAAAAAGAGTAAAACAATTCTGTTTGTAACCGAGCTGCCTTACAGAACTAAAGATTTGTTATTATGACACCAAGTAAATTCTGTGGCATCTAAGTAACAAAAAGCACCTAAAACTGTATAGCAACCATATTTATAACTAGTACAGTATCTTAAGAAATATGGAAGTAACAAATCATAGATCACTGTAATATGATCACTTGCCATATAAAAGTTGTTCAAATGAACACAGATACTGAAGACAGAAATCAAAAAAAATATTGCATGAACTGATACCATAGAGCTCAGTTTATCACTCAAGAGAAACCCTTTCATAAGGAATGTAGAATCAGCTGAAAAAAAAACCAACTTAAAATTATTAGGCCTAAAAGATCTTCAAATATTTTCTTAAAGCAGGCCAAGAATAATTATTTTAGAGGCTCTGCGATTGTTTCACTTTATGTCAAAGAATGAAATGAAAAGAAACATACTGTTAATTTTTCTGTTTGTTAAATGTTTTGCAAACACAGTTGGGTCTCCCCTTCCAAAGCCAGGGCTGCAGGATCACCTAACTGTTCAATAGATGGCACTCTGTGTTCTTCTACAAATAGTTTAAAAACACTATTAAGTGTAGACAGACGAGAGAGAGATGATTGACCAAGTTTAGTCACCTGCCCTAATTTTACTACAGATACCACTTGAAAAGAATTACTCTTTATCAGAAGACAAATGAGCTTCATACAAAGGAATTCAATGCAAGTGGAAGTTTTAATCACAAAAAATGTGCCTGACAAACATGTTTTAAGTAATCAGACCTTCACCTTTCTCACTAAAAGATCAACAAAATGAGCGGGTGTGTGGACTGGCTCTTCAGCAAGGAACCAAAACTGTACAACAGCAACATTTTCCTGTAGAAAAAAAAGGATATTCCAAGCAAGATGCACTGTCTTAGTAGAACACTGGGGAAAATCTTCTAAAAATACACACTACTAAACACAATATTCATAGCTCATCAAATCCTGACGTGTGCTGGAATACGCTAGTGAAAAACTGTGCCACTTCAACCGGGTTTGACAGCAGATAAATTATGTTGTGTAAGAGTTCAACTAAACTGAAGTTGCTCACCAAAAATATCTTGATCTAGATAGGATTTGCAATGTTAGAAATGTGTTCTAGGGAAACAACAGACGAGAAAAGTGACATTAGGATTATATTTCTATGTTTCGCTTTACCTAGGAGGAGACCATACAGAGCAGAAATGAACTATACCTAAGGTGTTGGGGTTTTTTTACCCTTTCCTCTCAACAGGTTCATTTTCAGAACCACATTTATCTTTTAAAATTGCCAACAAACATTAAACACACTTCAGACTTTAGATTTTGAATACAGTGTCAAACAGCTGTGCTGACTGATCAGTCACGTGGCATTGCTGGTACACTCTGACTTGACCTCCCTTATAAACACAGGGATGGAATAAGTCATTTCCAGCTCAAAGCTTCATGGCAGCATATGACAGTATGATTAACCTAGCTAATAACATGACTACTATTTTCATCTATAGATAATCATATCCATATCACATTTCTTAAACTTATTAGGAAACAGATGCATGAACAACCACTACTGCCATCAGAGCAAACCTGGTGTTTGCTGTAGATTCACATCATGGAGCTAGTTTGGGCTTTTTTTATATTATATAATATTTGTAAAATAATGTTTAGGAAGTAATAGATGTAGTTAGATAATTTAACAGACACCACCCAGTAACCTAGAAAAGGGCTCACACTGAAACCCCCAAAACACCTGTTTGCAGTTGCCAACAGCTGTAAAGGTCCATTTTTTTCCCCCAAAAATGGGTTTATTGGTGATTTTGTTACTGGAAGTGTCTTTAATCTTCAACATTTTCTGGAAGAATGTAAAATATTTTTTTGTGATCTTGCTTTTGTATCTGCTGTAGTTCTGTAACCAGACCACTAGAAAGGTTAGTGAATAACACGACACCTGGTCAGCCTGCAGGTATGGAGCCAAGTATTTTTAAGCCCTTCCCACAGAAAGAAACTTAGTATCAGTGTTTGTTAAGTCACACAGTGGACATGGCTGTTATCTTTATGTTACAATGAAACCTTTATTTTTATAAGTTAATATCTAAATATCAAGAGGCCAACTGAACAGTGTATCATAATCAAAGAATAAAAACAACAGGAGAATTCTGCATTTACCAATGTGATAATCGATACAACAGCCTAAGAAATATTTCTGTAATTGTCATTCATTCTTAGTATCACCTATTCTGTGACTTCTAAGGAATTGCACTTTTCTCTTACCAAGACAGGTTTCTGTACATACATTTTCTCTCAGACCTGTGTATAATTATCAGTAACATTTCTGTGACTTACTTTTCGTTCCTTCCACCAACAACCACAAAAGCTCATTTACCTTATGCAGAATGCAATTAGTAGGTATCGTATTTATTTGACAGCTTTCTCATTTTCTCAATTCTAAGTAATTTGACAGGGACCATTACAGACCCGTAACTAGTCTTTCAAAATGACTTTCACAAGGTTAGTTCACTTATTAATTGACCCTTGGTAATGGTAATTTAAGAAGCATATTAATCTCATCTGTCAGTTCTAACACATGCTAGATGTATAAAATAATTTGTCTTTTGCAAGGAGCCTTGCAACAGAAATGAAGTGTCTAAATTTTTAATTAATATGCATTTTCTTTCAACAAATGAGACTGGAGTGGAAGGAGACTTCTTTTCAGTGGTTTTCTTTATTCTGCTTTAAAGCTCCCGCATTTTCTTATTACGAAGATAAACACTATTTCACCAGTCAATAAAGCCCACGATCTAAATAATCTTCTACAAAGGACATTCTGGTATTATCGACACAGATCCCTGGAACTTAAAAATGTGTGAACAAAGCATTCAGCACTTCAATGGCAGTGTTGTCTTCTTACGTATACAGATTAAAGGTTTCTGGAATTCAAGGGGATTTAATTTGCTAAGAATATTAAACAAAAGATTAGTATTCAGAAATCTAAAAACTTCAACTAGTATCAGATGATTAAAGTTGTAATCTTTTTAAATCTGGGTTTCTAATGCACCATAGATTGAACAGAGCCTGCAGTCTGGGTCAAAGAAAGATGTATATGAAACTCTTAATCCAAAACACTAGTAAAGACCATGTGTAACTTCTCCTCCTTTATTCCATTCATTAACTAAATAATGGGACCATTTAATAGCATGGAAAAGAGAGAGAGAATGGTGCAGAGAACCATTTGCGCCCTTGGCATATGACCATCTGCATTTCATAATGCATGGGTGAAACACAGCTCCCTGCATAAACACTCCAAAAGGGCATAAGCATTTACTGATGAATGTGCACAGTTCTCATTAAGGTTTGAGGTGGAACGGAAACCCTATGGGCTGGATTTAAAAGCAGAGAAGTCAAGAAAGCTTCTTAAAGTTAACTTTACAGAGAGTAGACCCTTATGCTGTAAACCCAGGGAGGCTACACTAAGAAAACTGCTCAGGCCAGTATTTCTGCATTACCCTACAACCTCTCACAGACTCAGCTATCTTTTACTTCACGCAGGCAGCAGACTTCTACTGTTAACATATAACAGCAATGCAAAATCCTACCAGCTCCACAGAGTATAAAAGCCCTTACTAGCATCAGAGATTCTACTATGTAGACTTCTTGTAAAATTAACCATGCAGAGCAGACAGTGATAACAGTGGGTCCATAACAAACTCACAGAGGGCCTTCAAGGAAAAAAGGAAATCTGGAGGGTGGTAACTGTCCTGGGTGACGGCATTCAACCCTCTGGATGGTGGGGAGGGACCAAATCCTACAGGAATCCATCCTACAGCTCTTATCTTTTCTGCCATGGGCCGCTCCTATGGGTTAGGAATGGGAAATAATTGTAGAGAGGACTATACTAACTCCTCATATCACTGCACATGTGACTTATTTCCCACTGAAGACAACTTCCCGTTAGATTCATCCACCTGCAAAGTGGAGTAACAGATACAAGACCAAAATGTTACTCGACCCTATTGACAAATGCTACCTTGCTTAAACTCCCACAAGTTCCACGTGCATTTAGATCAAGCAAATAATTTGTCAAGAAGTAAGTGTTCATGAAACAAAACAAATCTCTTTTATAAATGCATTATGGAAGATATAAGCAATAATACTGTCATCCCCTGTTTACTGAAGCTTATCCCACTGGAATACTCATGCTACTAATTTTGATGATTAAAAACTAGAAGCAGCTAGACTTAAATCAAAGCTTTATCTTTACAGGATTTTACAAGTATGTGAACAACCATTTCCTCACAGCTAGCACGCTGGATTTTGTTGGCATGTTATTTCAGATACTTTAAAAAAATGGTAACCACCTTATTTATTGGCTCTATCATCACAATGTTTCCCTCACTGTTACAGTCTACTGCAGGAACAGGTATTCAAGCAATTATTTTTAAGAAACTAATTGCCCACTTGACAGACAATAGTGTCTCCTCGTCCTGGTTTTGGCTGGGATCCTTCAGAATCGTTACTGCCAATCATGCGAGTACAAGTTGTAAGTGCTGTTGAAATGCGGGCTCCTTACACAATTGATCAGCATATGGAACCACTCCAGGCTTAATACAGTCCACGAGCACGCCCAGCATTAGCAACTCAGCTACTGCAATACTACCATTATTTTGAACAACACAGCAGGAACTTGCTATAAAAACATTGCCTACTTCTTCGCTCATGATTAATAAAAGTAACGCAGCTTCTGAATTTTTAACCTTTTAATTTCTGAAAACCTAAGACATTTGGATGAAGATCAGATGTAAGCGTACAACAGGAACGATCCTTCAAGACAGGGTATGGGCCCTCTCTGCAGATGTTAGAAGCAAGGGAAATCACACCAGACCGTAAAATTGGTAACAACATTATCTTGTCTTACTGCTTGTGATTCATCATGCTTTGATTTTTGCCAGCTAAACATTTGCATTTCCTTTGAGGTTCTGAACCTATAATGATTCTGAAGACTTGCTAGTGCCAAAGAACTCTGGACAGAGAGAACAAGCTTTCAACACTGTTGCAGTGTATGCTCCTACCAGTTTACAATGCAGCAGCAGGGATCAGAGATGGCCTGGACCACGTGTTACACTTCACCACCATTAGTAGAAGATTGCCAAACTGCGTTGTCATCAGCAGCACTTCTGCTGCTGAAAGAGTTATCGACAGCTGGAGAATCACAACTGTTATTCACTGTTTTTAACAGCAAGCAGAGAAATTAACCAAATTGTCAACCCAAATATATTTTTAATGCTTTACTTTAGAACTTCTCAGTCCCTAATTTCCATCCAGTATCCTCACCTAAGTTACACTAGATAAATGTCTGTAACAAAGAAATGAAGCATTGACAAGTAGAAGGAAAGGAAGAGTATTGGAATTTCAGTGAAATCACTTTCATACATTGCAAGGTACATACATTGCAAAAAGACTCACAGACATTGCAAAGAAACCACACTTTACTGTTTGATCATTTTTATATTATGTTGTGGCCTATTTTCTGACGATTGCTTGTCTTGTATATTTGACAAGAGACCCATATGCCCAAATAACATTCTTCACTTCCTATAAGGGAGAACAACAAAAATAGTCACACAAACATATAAAAAGAATGTGAACAGCAAAACATTAAGTGTTTCATTTCTGGTTTGGATAAAGTATGAACCTTTTAATACCAGAAGCAAAATCTCTCTCTTGAAGCTTTTGAAAACACAAAAAATGAAATGTCTTATTTAATACTTTTTAAAAAGCTGAATTGCTGCATGGGTGGTCATCATGTTAGCAGTTCTTGCATCATTGTAGACAAACTTCACACTTAAGTTTTGCAGACCTAAGGAGATCTTATTGCTCTTCATGGAACTCTTCAGCAATATGAAAGGAATCCACGTTTGCAAAATAGTATTTCTCTTTGAGAACAAACAGGTATCCACAGTGGTGTGATACATGGTGTTAGTATCCAAGCAACAAGAGCACAGAGACCAGGATGGCCCAAAAGGGGATCCATGGAACCAGAAGTCAGTTATGAGGTCCTGATACCCACACTCTGCATCTCTTGCACTAGTAGCTCCCCTCTGATGATGAGCTCGAGTACGAAAGGAGTGCTCCAGAGCACAACTTTCAGTTTGCTTTCATTGAAAAGGAGTCCAGATTGTATCTCCAACCCTACTGCATAGTTTGAAGCAAAATACAGAGGGGACAACTGGAGGACTCATTTCAAAAGCTCTCTCCTGATCTAAACTAAAAGCTAAGTAGTTTAGTGAAGATGCAGTCTCAGATCAACTTCATAGCCTCACCTACCTAGCCAGTCCACAACCTGTGCGCTTCAAAGTCTCACACAACTTGTCACCAGATGTACCTTCAAAATCAGTTCAGTTCTGTATGATGCCTATTGCTGACCTCACTTACTCATATCAGAAGACAAGCTTGTGGTATGAAATGTTTGCATCCTCTCTGAACAGCAGGTATTCAGGAAACCTCATACATTAAGTTGTTTGTCCTTCATGGATATGAAATTCCAATCAAAAATAGGCCATTACATAGAGGGGATTTGATTTACACCTCCCTATACAAGCTGGAATGAAAGCAGCTCACGGAAGAATCTGAATATTGATCTTTATCTGTGTGCAAGTCAGAATTTAAGCTTTTAATGTTCAATTTGCTTCCCTGTTTTTCAAATTATCCAAGAGAGGAAAAAAAAAAAAAGAAAAAAAATTGACCACTTTTTCATATGAAATGTGCATTCTGAATAGCCATTAGCTGACAAAATAAAAAAAAAACACAGAGGAAAAGCACATAGCACAACCACGTAAATCAGGGATGTGAATGGAAGCTTCAAGGAAGATGGGAAAGTCAGCATGGAGTACACCGAGATTAAATGGAATTCTCAATTATGCTGTTTGAAAATGAAGCATAAAGTATAAATTTGACTCGCCTGCAGTTGCAATCCTGCAGCTTGCTTGGTAATGGACGTTGATAAATAAGTCTAAATATCACTGAAATCTCTTCCACAGTTTGCAGGATAAGGCTATTTCAAGATACCTATGTAATGAAGAGCTTAAGAGCCATTTTCTCCTTTATTGGAAAGAGGGAATGCTATGAATATATGCAGAGATTGAACATGAATAGGGCAGAGGATGGGCTAAGTAGGGAGAAGGGACAGATTTGTAAAAACCCAACCATGACTTTCTAATGAGCCAAGCCAATTTTGTAAACTAAGCTTTAAAATGTAAATTGTCCTCATTCCTTCAGTAAACTGTCAGCACAGAATTGAAAAATGTGAGAGACTACATTTCTAAAGACTGCTGACTAAAAATCTATGCTTTCTATTTTCACATTATTTCACCTTATTGCTTCTTATTATTTCTATTATGGTAATAGCAGGAATAAATCAGGATCCTTACTGGGATCAGTGGCATATAAACTGCACTCCATGGTTAGAGACAGGACCTGCTGCAAATAAGCTCGAAATCTAAATGTATAAATACCTTTGTGACTGCAAAGAAGACATCACAGTGCCATTATTTCAAATTAAAATACAATCTCTGTGCTAATTTTGCAGCAATCTCTCAGAAATAACCTATGCTGGACTGCCTGGACACTGTGCCATGATCTAGGGTGGGAAGAATAGTCTTAATACTATCAACTAAGTCCTTTGTAAAACTCCTGGATAGGTTTTCTTAGATCTTTAAGAGTTCCTTACATGGGTATTTCATCATCCACGCAGAAAGAACGGAAGGCAAGTTAACCAAAAGTGAACCATCCACATAATAAGAGAGATGGTTTTACAGGTAATCAGTATCTGAAAGAGCTGAGGAAAACTTGGAAGCAGCATCACTACTGTGGCTTCTGAAAGTTGAATCAAGCACAACACTCAAAATCTAATGATTGCTTCACCTAGACAAAAACTGTGGGGTTAGCTGTAAATCCACCAGTGACCAGACATCAGGAAAGGAAAAACAATCATTAAGGGCATAAGATGATAGCGGCACAAGAACAAACAATGAAACTCATGTACATTTAGGATGGACAGACAGAGAAACTTCCATAGCAATGAGAGTCTGGATGAGTTTTTCAATGGAAATTCGAGAGTACAAAAATCAGGTCAAAGATGGAGCTGGATCAGTTTATGCAAGGAACAGTAATGACCTAGATCATCACGTACAAGACACCTTTCAGTTACTTTTCCCAGACTTCTGATCATTTTGTTGGTGTTCTCACTTTCTGTACTTTGCCTTCCCTTTGGCAGAGACGTGTTAAAACCCAGCAATATGCAAAATGAGATTGTCTTCCTTTTCACTAACAAAAATGGGATGGTTTTATTCATGCAGCATTTGAAGGAAAAACCCCCTCTGTCAGTTCTCAAGGCACTCTGGCCACTGTGGCCCATGACTATGGCTCACTCTGCAGGCTTTGCTCTCCACACCTCTGCTCTTTTTTCCACTGTCAGTCTGTGTGGATTTCTGCTCTATTGCTGTGAACTGTTGGATTTTGCAAATTTATTTATTTATTTTCAAGTCATAATAGCGGCTGAAATACAAGTACTATAATCTTTTCCAAGCTAAGGAAATTGAATGTCTAGGACAATAAACTGGCAACTGTGCTCCCTGAACGCAGTAACGAATCCGGCTTGGACTGCAGGAAAGCCAGGAGTTCACCTTGTGTATGCAATATGAATATACTCAGTTTGCCATATTTTGCTTGCACCATATGGAATGTAAATATAAAAACTCCACTCCCCCTCCAAAGCAATCAGCCTTGACTACAGCCCCACCTAACAACTTTGCACAAACAGATGGTAAGTCTCTTAGCATTTCATGGCACTGCCCCTCATAATTGCAGGTTTTGCACAAATAAACAAAACACACATTACACAGCACTTTGCATCTTGCAGTGAAATAAATCAGTGGTAACATTTAACACAAGCTTAGTAGATAGAGCAAAAATTAAGGAATATACAGAAGACGCTTACTGCCTGCATCAATTCTGTGACTTTTCAATAAAGAATGTCTTTGGTGAATATGCTTTTAACATTAGAAATATATCACTGACTGGGAGTTACTACTGTAATGACTATCATGTCTAATGATCTACTTGTTAACACTTGGTAGTTGACTCCTTTGACTGTTTAGTGCTCTCACTTCACTGGAGTTATTTAATTGCAAATGAATTCTGTTATCTAGTATTAACTACCACATCAAGTATTATTACACAATAAGTAAAGAGCAATTATTTACAAAACATTCTTAGATAGTACTCACAATGAAAAAGATTAATATTTAAGGCGTATCAGTATGTTTGGCAAACTAAGCTTAAGCAAAGCTAAATCTACCCAAGTTGTCACAAGCAATTGAACAGTAAAATAGTAAATCACTGATTCTGACAACCTCTCCCTTTCAGCTGACTTGGAAGACATTAAGCAGTTTTCTAATCAAAAGCTGGTTTTCTGTATTTTTAAGATTTGAAATGAATTGAGGAAATGAAACTCAAGATGAAGAACCACATTCATCTCTCTTAACATTAATTATCTATGGGCTCATCTCTCTCAGCCAGGAGTTACATGTTTAGAATATAATCCCGAGACCATAAAAGCCAAGTGAACTCTCCCTTATTTCTTTTATATTATTTTGCTATTATTTGCTACTCTAAATCCCATTGAAAACACGAGAACATGCCAAGTAATATGCTGAATTTGTATCACAGTCTTGCCACAGGAACAAGTATCCACAGGAACCAGACAGGGTTCGCGAGGTCAGAATTGGTGATTTTTATCACCTCTGCCATTGCCATTTGGGCCTGCAAAAGTCAGTTAACCCAAACAGCCACTTCACAGCACTGCATATATCCTTCTGTTCTGTAGAAAACCCATATGTAAGGATGCTTTATGTGGCTTATCTTTAATTTCCTAAAGTTCTGTACATCAGCTGGGTATATTTTGATCTGTGATGAATGCCACTGATTTCAAAAGCGTATAGTCAAGCTGTAAGGAACACTTCAGAAAGAGCAAGAAGAGTAAAATCTGCATCCAGGATGGAAACTTGTACACAAGGAGAGCTGTAAGACTGGCCTAACTTACCCTTGCAGTGTTTCCCCCCCACACTGCCTTTCTAGTCACGGAGTAAAACCAGGAGTTCACAAAAATGCCACTTGTCAATAAGTGCTCAACTACCTTTAAAGTTTTTTAGTATCAGCAGCACTCAAAGCTATTGTTACATTATGACATATGCATATGTTTTCTTTTCAGAGGAAAAGAAAGTAGGTCTTTCTAAACAAGCTGTGAGTAATTACTTCTTGAGGTTCTATTCATAAAGAACATCTGGTTTATAGTCAGGTCACATTTATTCTACATGTGTTTTTGTGTGCAATTCAAGTTGATTTATTCTATTCCCTTAGAGGGAAAAATATTATTTTTTTCCTAGTGAAGACCAGTATTTTACTGGGGTCAGGTGAGAGCTCCTTTACTCTCCGAAGTTACAAAAATTACTAAGAGAAATTTGGTACCTTTGTTTCCTCTGTGAGCTACCTGATAACTGAAGCACTGTGGCACAAGCACATGCGTGGTTTCACCCCTGCTCAGTGGCTCATCTCAGGATCACCAGCTACTGAGCTCTTGTTGCTAAGAAACAGTACTCAGTCATATTTGAAATATATATTATAAAAAGGTGCTGCTTGTCTTTGTGAAATAAATATGTTGCCAGATTGACAGCCATGGAAACAGGCTGAGCGGTGTGTATTGTCTCTTGCAGTGTTCCACAATATAGTCAGCCACGCTACCTGATTAAAGCGTTTAGAAATGTCAACTGCCTGTTCTGCTGCTGTCAGTAGCCTAAGACAGCTAAAAAGTGTATTGTGTCAATTAGATTCAGCCTTTAGAATAGAAGATATTTATTCACATTAAGCTAGAAACTGAAACTCAGGATCTTCATTATCTCAGAAAACACGGAACGGATACACACGTCTGAAATACACGTGTCTGCGCATCTCATATGATATACACACATATGTGTATGTGATAGCCATCAGATCTGCTACCATTGCTCTGGAGTGGACTTACACCCATGATGGTGTTCTCACTGAAGAAAATGAATTCAACAGGACTACGCTGTTGCTCCTAAAGATGAAGAATTTAAATGCTACGTTCACACCTCTCCTCTCAGCTGAAACGGATCCCTCTAGCCTTTATCAGGAAACGGAGTATGTATAAAGCCAGATGACTAATAGAGAAAAAGCAAAAGCTTGGTTTGTTGAAAGATATTATTTTCTCCTAGGTATAACTAAGTAAATAAATTAATAAATAAATTCATAGTATCTTGAAATTATTCTCTTGACTTCAAGATTTTAAGACTATTTTGTATTTCCTGCTTTAATAAGGTTATTTTTTGTCAGCACATTAATAGCAGTCATAACACACACATTAGGAAAGGTTAATTGAACTTAAAATGACACATAAGATGAAACCCTTTCTAACAATGCATTAAATTACCACTCACTGAAATACAATTGAAAAACAGGATTACCACCTTTTCAGTTTCGTTGAATCGCTCTAATTTATTTTTTTTTCCTTTTGCAAGAGTATTCATCTTCTTACAGACTAGCAAATCTCTTGTCTCTTAGTTAGAACAAAAGTTAGGAGTTCAAGAATCATAATTTACCATCTCATGGTTGCTTCTAAGGTATTAGCATTTGTATCAAGCCTTTTCCAATGGAAAGTCATTCAGCATGTTACCTCTAATTTATTAGGGCTGAATTGCCACCCTCAGGGATGACTTTGGTAATTCAGAAGATATGACGACTGCAAGATCCTACTATGTATACTTAATGTTACTGTGGTAGTTGCACACCCAACATAATTTGATTTCCAGTTCATAGGAAGGCTGCTTCAGATTAGATAGAGACACTGCAGCAAGGTCTGTCAAATTGTTGCACATATATAGTTCTTTAAATCAGGAACATTCGTTACCACTGCACAATAGAACATAATAATATATACAATATAACTTATTCTGTGTTCCTTATACTTCAAATAATGGGAGTTTGAACAAATTAATGTTCTGAAAAACAGAAAATTGATTGAGGATTTGCTGGTGTAAGCAAGTTTTAACAAACAAACAAAAAAAAAACCAAAATTTTCCATTGATGCAATGAGTCATACAAACTTCCTTCCTCCTTTCTCCTGAAACTCTGGTTCTGATTCTCTTGTTGATCAATGATGCTTTAGTGCAGATTTAAATTTTGAAATAAGATGTGAAATTAAAGCGGTCATGAAAAGAATTTAGACTTAATTTAGGAATATTTAGCATTACCTCATCATGTGAAGGGGTTCTGTTTTAAGCTATGGTGTATATCCAATTCCTTCTGCTATGAGATAGGGCCACAAAAAAATATGCTACATATCCCTTTCCTAAGCTACAATCACAATTCCTAAAATATGTCAGAGTTTCTTTAATCACTCTTTATTTATGTTCAAACCAAACTCCCTTCCAATGAAAGATATCCAGTGTGCAGCTTCAATGGAGGCTCAGCATCTTAATGAGGTTACTTAATGAGCTTAAAACTGTTCGCTTTGGTACAAAGGATAAGACTAGCTGAGATGTATCGTAGCACATGTACTAAATAAGTGATTTCATAGCACGTTATGGTTTATTTTCAAGAAAGTTTATACATTAAGACAGAAAGAGAGCTCACCAGGACTTCCAAAACAAGAACACAACAAAAAACAAATGCCCAAACTGAAAGAACAAGCTGATTACCGTCAAAGTCTATGTTCTTAAAACCTACAAAGTTGTAACTTAAGATTTCCACTGAAACGTCAGAACTTCAGTCCCCACAGGCTGCAGGCAAAAGAAACGTGATGCCTTAGTATGAGACTAATAATATAATCAAATATTCTACCACAGAGATAAAAAATTAATAAACACGTGCACTAGATGTAGGTGATAAGAACAGCACAGTGCAGAGATAGTAGCTCTCTTCTGTAAAAGATCTGGTAATTTTGAAATTTTCTTTTTTTTTCCACTGGAAATGAAAATTAAAACTGAATTTTGATTCTGTGAAAGATAATTACAAGAAATTCTTCAGGAAATAACTTACTTTGCTTCAAGACATAAAAAAAATGGATTTGGAAGAAGGAACTGAACTGAGTCTTGGGAGCCTTTTGACTCTTGGCTCCAGTACATTAATCAGGATGAATTCAGTTCTGAAATCAACAACCTATGTGAACTTTCTGAACAAGATCACTTTTCAGACAGCGATCCACGGAAATTTTTTAAGTTTGCATTTTCATTTAAACTTGTCCTTTAGAAAACACCAATACAACTTCTCTGACCAAAGAATATCTCCTCTTCAAAGAATATCTGATGCTGTGCAGATAATACTGCTGACCATTGATGTCACTTTAACAGCATTTTGTAGTGTGCAGGAGACAAATGTCCCAGTTCAGTTTCCCTTGACACTGTCTATTAATGTTATCAATTCAGTGGTAAAGTTCTTCATCAGGACACTCAGAAATCAACTACAGAAACCACCTCCTACTTCCAAGAGGTAAATGCACTCAATCTACCAATTAAATTAAAATTTAGTTACCCAAGGGTAAAAATCTGGGCCCTGGGAAAAGTTGTAGGGTTTTCTTGGAGGGGATTGCGTGGGCAGATGGTTGGGGTTTTTTTTTGGTTTTGTAGCTAATTAACCAATCAGAGGAAAGACTATTCAAGTTATTATTTATTCCTACTTGGAGTCCCTGAGGACCACTTTTTCTTAGCTGGTTTGGACCAAAGCTAAGGCTCTTTGATACCAGAAAGTATTTAGCTCTTTTCAGTAAATTTCTACACATAGAATAGAAGCAAAACACAGCAATATTTTAAACTTGTCAGCATTGGGAAATAATGTTGCCATCAACTGGGTTTACTCCATCAATTTGCATAGTGAGGGACTGCTGCAAAGATTTTTGCTAGTAGCAGAAGAATCAAAGTGGTAGAAATATCTAAGAATTGAGGATTATAATTTTCTTCTGGCAATTACAGAAATAAGGAGAAACTGTTCTCCAGCTAAATGCAAAACAGTGCAAACACACTTTCTATACAAGTCTTTCTACACTAAAAAGAAGTTCTAATAGGAAGCTTTATTTTTAAGTGCATCTCACCAAACCCATAATATCCACCATCTCTGTGGGATTCAGAAGAAAATCAATGGTAGCCATTGCCAGGCTTGACATAACTATGCAAAAACCAACATAACATACACTCTAAAAAATTCTTCCATCTCTCCTTCGTTGCTTCTCCTTTGAGATCATGGACGAATAAAGCAGCTAAATTCAGCTCAAGTATTAGTATTTGTATTACTAAATATCTTATAAAGAACTTGGAATGGGTTGGAGAAGAAAAGAACAATCCAAATCAATTTCAAAAAGACAATTTTGTTTTCATGCTGCTGGATATTTCTTCTGAGTGAATAATAATATACAAGATTGCGAGGAGAGGTTTGCTGTGGCTGAGACAACAACTAAATGAGAATGCAAAAAGCAGACAAATAAGAGCAAAAAGACTATTTCCCAAGCCACGGGATCCTGATGGTTGACTGTCACAGCAGGAGCCACTCTGCGTTACTGAGACTATTAGTCTCTCTCACAATCCGAGACATAAATGATCCATAAGAGAATTCATTGCCTTTCCACCCTATTGAAAAACCAAGCTACTACAACAGAGAAACAAAACCAAACCAAAGTCCAAATTAAACATGCCAAACTTTTTCTGTTAAAGATTCTGAGAAGGGAAGGTAGAGCCTGGGGAACTGAAAAGCATCAGGACTTCATGAAGTCCCAAAGTGTGGCGAAAGGGAAACTTACTGCTTGGCAGAAGCAGATGGCAAAACATGGGAACTTCTTAGCAACTGCTTCGTATACCACACGGTTTCATCAGATGTGAGCCAAGAAACTGGCTCTTCCTCTTGAAGTTCACTGAAGATCTTCCCATATGGGATTTATTGGCAGCTTGGGTATTACTTCAAGCTTGTTGTAAACCACCTGGTTTAATCTTAACATCAAAGAGCTGGGGATTTAATTTATGAAACTTTTAGAAGTTTTTCTGAGCCCGTAGCAGCTAAGTGCATTTCACATCCCATCTGCTTTCATTCTTGTTTCCTCCTCACAAGAAACTATTCTGGTAACAATCACACTTGGGCAGAAGTTGAAGCCGGGAAATGCAATAAATGAATATTCTAGAAAATATAGAAATGAGGACTGTGCTCACATCTATTTCACTGCAAAACCCCAAGAGAGTTACACTTGTAAGAAAGATTCTACAAAAATATTATACAACTGTTTTATAACAATAAAAAATTAACAGTACTTGATCAAGTAGTTCTGAGAGTGAGGGAAGACGGAGGAAAAACAAATACCTGTTAATACAGCTAGTTTATAATAGCAGAATTCCACTTCAAGCATACTCATTTTTTTTCCACTTTTCCATTAATAAAGGAGAAGGGTATGCTTCATGACGTTGCATTCTTTGGTGGTCCCTTATACCATCTTTTTGACAGCTGCTTCCATTTATAGTGTTGTATGAAGTTATGTTAATAGACAGGAGGTACAAGGTGTATGTGCTGCAGAAAAGCTGGAAGAAATGTTAAGACTGAGGAGAGAGCTTAGCTGAGGGATAAAGTATGCAAGGAGCAAATAAGTCCATGGTTTTAACGAAGGAAGATCTGAAAGGCTTGGACATTGCAGGTGTATGTGGAGCAGGCAGAAATGATGACAGTATTGGGTTCATTAGGAGGAGGATGGTTGGGTTGCCTGTACTGACAGAGAAGGGGGAAGATGCAATGGCTATTTCTGAATTGGCAGCGAGACGTCCAGGAGGACGTGTCAAACAGAAAGGTTTTGATATAAAACTTCATCAAGAGGGTGGTCAGGGTAGAGATGGAGCTGTCAATGTATATATAAATTGGAAGCCACAGAAGCAGATAAAGGGTACAGAAACAGAAGATAGTGAAGACAGCCCAGGGAATATCCCGTAGTAAGGAGATTTGTCAGAAGAGATGCCAACAGAACAATCAGAGATAAGACGCGATTAGAAAGAGATGGAATCAAGAAAGCTGAGGAAACTGAGATTTCCTTATCAAAGCATGACGAACAATGTCAAAAATAGTATCCTTCTCTTAAGGTGAACTAGAATTTTCTTCTGTTTTAGTAGCCTCTTGTGAAGTCAACTCTTTCCTTAGCAAGGTGGTTGGGAACATCAAATGTGACATTTACATTGCGATACAATGAACCAATCTAAACTTTGTCAAGCTTTAAAAAGAATAAACACATTTCTACATGTCTATTCAGACGAAAACTTTCAGCGATGTGAAAACAATCGCAGTGCATTTCCACAGTACCAATATGAGGCACAGTAATTGAAAGCACCATTTCAATAACAATAATATGGATATGAAACATGTACCCGTAGTTCATAACAACATGGTGTGCTCTATACCATTAACTTTTAATTAACTCCAATTTTGCCACAATTAAACTCAATTAGAGCAGAATGTCTGACATTGCAATTAGCTGCATATAAACACCCCAGTTGGTGTCACACTGAATTAATGTCTCCTGATGGTGGACTCTCTTTCCAAGGATAATGGATTTACCACCATCAGACTGTTAATTGGACCTGGCACCTCGTGTGTTGTATGAGGCTGAGACGTAACACCAGAACTTCGTTTCCTGAGCAGCTGTGCTTCTCAGAGCTTCACGAGTTTCCAACACAACCAAATTCTTTACTGCGCTGTACATTCTGTAATCATACAAAATTTGAACATGCATTTTTCACATCCCAAATTTTGCATTCACTTTTCTAGCCTCTTGCTCGTAAACAATGAAAGTTATTATACAGCAACAAATACTATAACAAATGTAGAAAAATCATGTCTCTTAGTAAGCACCATGTTTAATGCAATAAATCACTGTTTGCTAGCTGTTTATTTTGAATGATTGATTTCTTCATTGCTTTTTCATATTAGAAGTTCAATCCTATCTTGTGAACAGTCCTATTGAAATTTTTGGCTCTTGGCTTAATATATTGCAGTCTCAATAGGAAGCAGTAAGCCAACAGCTAATACTTAGTTCAGTATCAGTCTGTTGATGCAATTATTCTACCCTAAAGACAGATAGTAAAATGGCAACGCCTATCACTTCATTACCGACCTCACCACTGTTGAACAACATGTGCCATGAGTTAAAACACTTGGCATTACTCATAGATTAAGTCAGCCTTTACTAGTAGTAAGTGCATTAGTAACCAACTTTATTGAGCAATTCTGTGAGATTAAGGTCACACAGTATAAGTAAAGGAAGAAAACTGATCCTAACACCTTTAAGAAAATGGTTATTTAAATCCTCTGAATTGCCTAACAACTGTTAAAAAAAATCCCAAAAATACAACCAAATGTAAGATGGCAGGCAAGTGACACTGAAATACTGGCTTCACAAGGGAAAAAATGAGCATTTAGTTCCCAGCACATTTAACCCTAAAAAAGCCACAGAAAAAAAAATTAGTCATATAAAATCAAAAAATTGGAAGATAATCTAGTACATCTTTTAAAGACATAAATCTTGCTTTAAGAGCTTCTTAGTATCCAATAATCTAACACTAAGTGAAATCAATGGGCAGTAGAATTACTTAAATACTAAGTGATTTGAGGTTTTTGTATTTTTAAAATGATACGTTTCAGCTCCTACTAGTAAAGAACCTCTGCCTTCTTTTCCCACTGTTCTAATTCCTCCATTTCATTTGTGTTTAGGATAAAGCAAATAGCCTGTGAAGAAGCTGGTAAATTCTCTACGCTACTCACCCAGGACAAATGTTGTGTTATGAAAAGGAAAAAAATTCTCATTAATAAGTAGCTTTAATAAGTCTAGTTTAAAGTGATGCTTATAAGCCTCGTCTATACGTCCTAGTGTTCTTTGTGAAAAGATAAAAGGCAATTGACCTGGTGGATATGACTTACCATAATTACATGCTTCTCAAATGTTTTGAGATTCAGAGAAGAATGTGTAATTGGTCCAAATCATACCTTTTACATTTGTCGTAAAATACCATAACTTATGTGCTGAATAGCAAAAATTACAATTGAGTAGCTAATATCAGCACATTAGCTCCTCATATAATCCAAATGACAGTATCAGCAGGAGCAAATGATCATTCAACAGAGGTGCACATTTGATTCACTACTGATGCTGTATGAGGAGCAGCACCTATTAAATCATGAAAACTCCTTCTTTGGGAGATGAGGATGGGCTCCTGATGTCTGCAGGGTAAGGTGAATAAAATGTGCATATTCTGCAAGAACTGCTGAGATCAGAAGGTCAGGTTCTATGGTCATTTCCAATAATGCTGGACAATCCCATATACAGACTGCAAAGGATAAACGATGGAGATAGACCAAGTGATCCAACCGTGTTCAGAAAAACATTAATGAATATTCTAGCAAAGGCCAGAACAAAACAGAAGTGAGAAAGGGGGAACTTTGTAACAGGGTAGCAAAATACTGCCAGTATTAAGGATAAACATGCTCAGAACACTCTTGGCATTTTCTCTGTCATCGGGGAAGTTTCTGGTTAAGTCTCATATGCAAATTTGTATGCCTGAAGTATGTCCTGAGACTGCTACAGCAAAGCTTGTGTCAATACACTGTAAATTCTAATTGCAATTGAATATACTATGCCCACACTGTCATTTTAAATACTTGCAGCAAAATCTACTGGAAAAATAATCATTATACGCTACTGATGGCATTTATCTGTAATTATTTTCACTGAATCACATCTTCAATTTTCTAAAATCAATAGAACTTCCTCTGTAAGCTGAAAAACTGCAAAAAAAAAATCACATCTTTTTTGCTTACTAATTTTTACTATTCTAAGAGTTTGATTTACAAACAGAAGAGAAAAAAAAAGGTTATTGAAAACAGTTTTTATTCACAATACAAACCTTTATCAAAAGCCTGTAAGCTGACTGCTGTACTTTGGGGAAACGACTTGAAGCCTTCCTGAGATACAATTTTGCCTTTAATTGCAATTTTAATTCAGAATTCAACTAATCAATTCACTAATCCCACTTACTAGAATTTAGGAGACAACCTGCATTTCGTATTTCCACCTGGGAAGACCAGCCAGGAACTGACATGGGAAATTACTTATATGCTTGCATCTGCAAGTTCAAAGCATGTGGCAGGGGTAGTGAGCACAGCCTTGATCAAAGCTACCAATAAAGGAATGGAGTGGAATTAAACGCACATCTACAAATACCTCAATTCCTTTAAAGCACTTTCTTTATAATAAATACACTGCAAATAGTTTTCACAGGAACAGAATATCAGTATCATCAGATGACTGAGTACCTTAAAATTAGTAGTGTATGTTAATTTTGCAATTTAAATCGCAAAAAAATTAAACTGACAAAATTCAGCGTGTTTTTCAAATGGATGTATTGTTAATATATTAAAGGTTACAAAAGCAGTTACAGTTTCCTACACCTCTACTGCCGTAACTGTGTTCTGCAAAGCTGAATGACAATCAAATTATATGTCTGGAGAATCAGTTTGCTGTCTCTTAAAGCCCATAAACATAGAAACATAGAATGCCTTGGGTTGGAAGGGACTTCTAAAGATCATTTAGTCCACCTCCCCTGCAGTAAGCAAGGACATCCTCAACCAGATCAGGCTGCTCAGAGCCTTATCAAGTCTGACCTCGAATGCCTCCAGGCATGGGGCCTCCACCACCTCCCTGGGCAACCTGTTCCAGTGTTCCACCACCCTCATAGTGAAGCGCTTCTTCCTAATGTCCAATCTAAATCTACCCTTCTCTAGTTTAAAACCATCGCCTCTCACCGTATTGCTACATGGCCTTGTAAACAGTCCCTCCCAAGCTTTCTTGTAGGCCCCCTTCAGGTACCGAAAGGCTGGTATTAGGTCTTCCTGGAGCCTTCTCTTCTCAAGGCTGAACAATCCCACCTCCCTCAGCCTGTCCTTGGAGGAAAGGTGCTCCAGCCCTCTGATCATTATTGTGGCCCTTCTCTGGACCTGCTCCATCAGGCCACATCCTTCTTGTGCTGTGGGCTCCAGAGCTGGACACAGTACTCCAGGTGACATCTCCCCAGAGCAGAGTGGCAGAATCACCTCTCTCGACCTGCTGACCACACTTCTTTTGATGCAGCCCAGGATGTGACTGGCCTTCTGGGCTGCAAGTGCACATTGTTAGCTCACGTCCAGTTTCACGTCCACCATATAAATATAGCAAACTGTGCTTTAATTTGCTAGTTTCATGTGCAGCAGATTCAGGCTTCAATCAGGTCAGTGTCCTTTGATATACCCGGCAGAGCACAGCAAATACTGGGAATAAGGCCTTCAGACCTGTGGATCCCAAGACCACTGAATGAAACTCAGTCTCCCAGTACAGAGTGCAGGATAATTGTCCCACGGATCACAGGGAAACTAGCAGCTCATATAAATGGCTAGCCAGTCGGATATTCTCCTGTGTCAAATGCTTTCTTTCCTCTTTAGAAGGGAAAACAGAAAATACAGAAAAGCTGCATTTAGGGAATACATGTTATTTTTAGAACAATTTATTTATTCCTTCCTTGTCCTCTCCACTAGGTTTCCCTAGCAGCAAAGAAAAAATGGAAGTTATTTACAAATTGGTTTAGATAACGAGAAAAACTGATAGTTTAAAACTGTCATGATTTTCCTCCCTCTTAGTAATTTCTGTGTAGTATATCATACTCCTGTTATTTATTAAATCTTCTAAAACTAACAGAAATGTAGTAGTACACTGCTTTATTTCTTCCCATCCACAAACAAAAACTGTAACCTGTACTCATATTACCTGTGTATTATGCATACATAATACATTTAAGAAACACGTGTAACAGAGCCTTAAATAGATAACAGGTATTTTCAATGCACTGCACTCAGATCTCTGAATTACCATTATGTAAAATAAATATTAAGAATAATGACAGAGGGAAGAATTCTGCAAAGATGAACTATCTCTACTTTGTAAATTGGAACTGCAAATACAACTGTGTAGCAGAGTACACTACATAAACTGCTAATGACTACAACTGGAAGAAATGATAATTAATTTTTCTCCAAGCCTCTCATGCATAAAACTGTTTCAGAAAGAGCTTTTCTGGGTCCATACCACCTTCCCCAGTATTTTACTCAAGTGCTTTCCCACTCAGAAGCCTTCAGTCCCAAAGGACTGCTTGATGGCTCTCTACTATTCAGTGTTAGGGCTTTGGGAGAGATCGAAGCAAAACATTTACCAGCCCCTGCTCCTGCTGCCAGCTACCTAACAAGTTTAAACAAAATGTTTCAAATATGACAGAAATGCTCTCAAAGAAAAAATGTCCTTATGGGGTATATTCAAAAGGATCCTGACTACAGTTAACGTATCTGTCCTTGCAAATTTTTAGTCACTCACCTGTACAATGAGTTTTGCCAGTAGCTACTGAGACCTGTTCTATCCTCTGAAGAAAAATTACAACCAAAGCCACTCATAAAAACTCAAACAGATCCATCATGGGAAACTAAACACACAGTGTTTTACATGAACTGATAGAAACAAATTATCTGTAGAAAAAAATCTTGAACTAAAGTCATCTCTCTTGTTAATGAGCTACTAGAAAATAAAAAATAAATCAAGATAGTTTTATAAATATAGCTTCACTTTAAGGAATATGTTTAATTAAGAAATAATTTGTAATGACCCGAGTAAACCAGGACCAATGCAGCAAAACATTTACATGTTCACTAAACGATGCCAAGTAAAATTTCCATAATATGAGGAGTCTCCTCACACAACGCTCTCTAAATATTTCTAACTGTAGTCCCCTCCACACCTCTCTCTCACTTGTTATGTTCAGATGATGTGGATCAATAAAAGCCCAGAAGCCAGATTAAAAGGAACTCGACACATGAGTCAAAATCTTACACAAGTTTTGGGGCTCTGACATAATTTTTCTGGGACAGGAACATTTCAGCTGGCGGGAGTAGGATGCCTAAGGTTGAGCATAACTGAAGTCTCCACAAATAACTGAGAAATACCATAATTAAGAAATAATGATACTGCACTAGGGATTTCATGTTGCCAAGCATGGAAACAGGATTTCCATTTGACTGCAACAGAAGTGGGATTTGAGCAGAACAGACAAAGTAGTTGTATATGAATCTGTTTGGATACACTAAGGTTTATGATATCCTAGCTTTGTGCTTATGCACTGACACGTACTTTTGGACGTAGTTGTAAGTGTTTACTCAAAGCACAGCAGAAAAGCAATCTGCACACACACACACATGCAACAGACTGAAGTGCAGCTGTATTTTTTTAAAAGTGGACTTGATATGAATTAGTCTCTTATTGTTTGATTGGTGTTATCAGTCAGAACTGTATTTACAAAACATACACTTTCCTACATTTTGTTTCTTGCAAATGCTACAGCGTTCACCCATGATGCGGGAGGAAAATGGATTCTATTTATGCTCATGTAGCATCAGTCACTGTATTAACTTAGGTCTAGCTTCAGGGCTGAGCGAAGCTACTCTCTAAACCCAGGGCACCCCACTCAAGGACAGTTAATTGCCGTCAGTGTGGTAACGGAGAGACAGCTGATTTATTTTGGGGTGGGGGGAGATGACCCACAAATGGTTCTAATTTCACTTCCACAGATCAAAATATTACATTTTACTATCACCCACCCACAACAGGATATCTGCCACATCCGAGGGCCTGAGAAAGAGATGAATCCTACAGTGGACATAAAATGTAACAGTCCAAAAGCTCTGAAGGTGACACAGGCAAGAGGATCCTGTAGTTCAGTCATCTTTTTTTTGTTTGTTCTACATTTCTTTTTACAGTAATTTTTCTATCATATCAATAATGGAGACTTCATGACCCATTCTGCCATTTTTCCTCAAAGTCTCTCACAGACATGGAAAGAATACCCACCAGTGAATATGCCACAGGAGGGGCCCCATCAAATAATTACAATGTACCAGGGGTCCTAAGCCTTGGTGCAAAAAAGAGCAGCTACAGAAAGACTGGAATTTGAAGATAACTGCACATTCAACTGGACCATGATATTTAAATGATTAGATTTGTTGTAGCCTAATTCCCTCTAATGGCAAACATGCACAAAGGAACACAAAATCCTCAAGCCAAATCACTGGAGCATGCTTATTTCTTAATTTTACACAAATTCTTTTCACACGTTTTGCAAAAATATCATGCCACTCCACATTAATTAAAACTTACCTCTGCATGGAAATTACAAACCTGTTTAGTGTTTTTGCCACAAACACATGCAGCTTTAAAATGATGGTCTATTATTTTACAGTAATTTCACTGAGATCTAGCATTAAATACACAGTTGTAAAGTCACAGAACTAATTATTGTATTGGGCGTTCTATTATACAGCTCCCTTTTTGACACTGACCACTTTTGTGTAGACCACAATTCTAGTTTTGACAGAATTAAGTGTTAGAATTATTTCTAATTAACCAAATGCTAAGAATTTCTAGCTAACAAAATACTACTTAAATTAATATGCATAATTTGATAGAAAAGAGATATAGTCTAAAAAGCATTAAAATGGAAACGGGATTAATTTTTCCACTGGAATTCCTTAGCAGGACATATTAAGCACCTAGGCTGTCTCACCAAAATTGAAGAAAAGGTAGGGTTGGGTAGGAAATAATCCAAAATCAAGGATTTCCAGAACACAGGTTTCTTGGGGAATTTGCTCATCGACACAGAATGGACAAAGCAGCACAGCTTGTGTGAAGACAGTGAAGAGGTTCTGTACACTGACGAAAATTTATGCTTGGCTGATGGTTATTCATAACCTCAGCAACACCACTTATAAAGAGCATAGAATAGGTCAGTATGTCTGAATAAGGGAACGCAGAGAGTGTAGGAAAATTGTAAGTCAATGACATAAAACATCAAGAAAGACAGGGGGAGTAGAAAGGTTATGGAATGACGTGAAAGTGCAGGGGGGAAAAAAAAACCATGTGAAAAGGTGGAAAATGAAAAGAAGATTGCAGGAGAGGATAAGATAGGTAATATGATTTTCTTCAGGTACATAAAGAACAAGAGGTCAGAAAGGAGACAGCAAGTCCTCTGACTGCAGACAGGAAATTATTGACAAAAAAAATAGTAATGAATTCATTGCCTTAGTTCTCAAAAAAAGTTATTACAGACCATACCTCAGTTTTCATTAAAAAGAGAAGCTATAGATCGTTATGGATCCACATTTTCAAGATGAAGAAATAGTCACAGAAATCAAGGTCTTTCTAGGAGTCAGAACATTAAGATACTGAATTTTCCCCGGATATCTAAATAAGACAGAATTCTTTCTTTATTGGAAGGAACAAGGGATATGGAGATTTGAGCAAACAAACTTTGAAAATTCCCCTATTACATTCTGAATGTTACTAATGGATTAAGAAGAGCTTAAAGTAGTACTGCAAAATAACACGTAAGGCCAGACCTTCAAGACTTTGACTTGAGCCACAGGAAAGGTACTCTGCATCAAAAGACACATGCAACATTTTTGCACGCTTATCAAGGGATCAAGAAACTCACAACTTGTGCATTTTTTTCCAAAAAAAAAAAAAGAAATCAAACAAAAAATATACAACTAATAAGAGGTGAAACAGGAGCCTCCACAGCATTCATGAAGACTAAAGGTTTCTACTTAAGCCATGGTTGGTTGGCAGAATGCCACTGCACAAAAACAGGTTCAAGAAAAGTTTCTGAGCAGAAAACTATTTCCCAACTCAGATGTTTGACTTGCACCAACCATCTTTCCCATCTTTCCTCTAAACTTCTAAGCTGTACCTTTGCACGCATTGAGCATAATCGGGCACATCCAAGTACACAGCAGGCAAAAACTGTGATCAATTGTACAGAACTGGGACACACAAAGTCAGGGGCAGTACAGACCTAAGCTGCAGGAGCTCGCCCAGCCATCCCCTCCCCTCCATTCAGACCTGACATGCCCTTGCTAGAGAGCCATAGCACAGCAGCAGCCTCTGTGACACTGCTGTCATGTCCAGCACTGCACAAGGCTGGAACAGTGATGAATGGTTGCAAGGCAAGACTCCTTCCGATCGCTGCAGGAAAACATAAGGTCTAGGGAAAGGGCAAAGTGTCTTCCTAGGTATTTATGCTGCACCTAGAGCAGTGAGCCTTCAGCAAGATATTGCTGTACAGACAAGGAAAAGAAACAAACAAAATGATCATGCTAAAGAGTGAAGAACTATACTGGTATTTAAATGCCTTAAAATGCAATTAATATGTAATAGCAAAAGTAGTTTCACAGACTATTAGCATAACATGACAAAAATGTTATTAGTCTCCTCTTGTTTTACTGAACACATCATTATTCTTTCCAAGAATGGCTGTCTATTAGAAAATAATAATAAGAAAAACCCAACCAAACAAAACAACCATGAAACCAAATTGTGTCATTTGTTACCGTCTCAGTAAACTCCAATTTTTCTTTGTTTCTTACTGCTGTGCAATTCCACCTCCCACTCTTCAATGAGAAAATACTAATTTTGCCTAGGGTTGGGAGTCCGGGTTATTTTTAGCATGGAAATCCAAGCCCACTACCTTGTCTTGACAGTTATAGGTTATAAACAAACCTTTGCTGATTTTTCTCTTTAATGAAACTTCACTCTGTTCCTCCTACAAATGACATGACAGTGCTGTTGAACAGCAGGAATGTCAAAGCCATACAAGCAGTTAGATCTAAGAATAAAGCACATGCCCTCCAACAAAACTAACTGTTGACTTTTGTATGCTTTCCACATAAATGATATGAGGATGCTAGTGGCTTCTGAAATGATTCACAGTACCCTGCTGATATCTCATAACATTAAAACCTACAGTATGCATTGAATAGACTATTTACAGTAAAAATGAACAAGATATGGCAAATTATAGAGTATATATAAATAGATATCTTATTCCCCCAAGACAAAATGGGAGAATATACATAAAAACCCCATGAATTTTAACTTCATTTCCTGTCAGGTTTTCTTTTTATCCCATAAACCAACCTTGGGAGAAAGAGATATTTCCCAGTAGCTGTAAATCCCATTTATATCCCAGCTGTGCAAGCAATTATTTAAATCTTACTTTTAAGAAATGTGACTCTATTTAAAATTTATATGCTCGAATACTTGATTTATGCACACAGTTACAGTGACCACCTTGGGTTTGACCTTAGTAAACAATCAACGCCAAAAAGTTCTGTCTGAATCCAGGGGTTTGCCCATACAGATCTCACTGAAGGATCTAGACCTTTGCTTCTGCTGGGTTTGTGCCTGTTGTTGCATTTCTCCTTCCAGGTTTGATGAAATATCTGTTAATATTTAATCTTGATGTTTCATAATCTCAGTTTAAAAAATATTAAAGAAATATTAATTATCTTTTTAAAAACACCTGGTTTTCTCCCATTGATGGCATCCTAAAAAATTGCCTTCTATGTCTAAATCCATTTGTTACAAAAGAACAGAAAGCAACAATTTTTTTACTAACCCATCACTCTTTAGATGAAAAGTGGATTTTTTCAGGTTGACAGATTCATTTACTTCACCCTTTCCTCACACAGGTAAAAGCAGTGCTACGCTGTGAACAGTCATGTCAGAAACAGAGTTCAGTACCAAGCTGGCACTGCCAGAACAAAGAACAAGTTTCCGTGGGATTCACAGAGTACTCTGTAGCATAATACTGGTTTATGGACAGAATTCTTTATTGGAGATTACAGGCACCAAGAGTCACTTGTTAATGAGAGATAGAGACACATACAGAGGCTCATATCAAGCACCTTGAATTCATTCAAGGCATCTTGGCCATGCTACGCTGAGATTCAGTATCAGGGTATGATAAATCATTCTGAAAAGGATGTGGCTGCACTAAAATGGACTTACACAGAAGACAAATTCATTCTTCTCTACAGGATAAATTACAGCCATTCACTTCTAGTTTTTTGCTACAGTAATACATTCAGTATCTGCAAAAATACATTCCAGTACTTTAAAACCTTTCTCACAAAATACTTCCTTGGCGCCTGACCAAGTTAGTTTTCCTTATGATTGTGAAGTATTTCCATTATTAATTATCCATTATGATTGTGAAGTATTTCCATATTAAGCACAGAACTAGAGTCCTTTAGGACTGCAGCATCACCTTGAAATGTTGGGCTCAATCCCAGAAGAACAGCCTCATGTAACCTAATAAACTTAAGCAGTTCCCTCTGGAGATTTGGTTGCTGTTGACTGGTCTGAATTCTGTAGCCTGTTCTCAGTCTACTTGTTACCCAACGTACAGAAACAATACTAAACAGAGCAAATACTCCTGATTTGCTTTTCAGTCCTGTTAAAGTAAGTTTTCTAAGGATGTCAGTCTGTCAAGAGCAGTTGCAAGGCATCCTTTCACAGAGCTGTGATGTGTCATTATAAAAAAAGCTGAGAGCTGATTTCACACCTCTGCTTGTTAAGTATTTTCTAAAGCAAATAAAGCTCTTCACTTAAAAAATAATTAAAACTAACTCTTCATTAACAGTTCAAATTGCCTAGGTAAATTTGGTCACAGCTCTAATTTGCACACTGTCACTGAATAGTTTTATCAAGCTTCTTCATTTCACGCTTGCAAAGGATCACTTTCTGATTATTTCTCTTCCACACATATTTACACTTGGCAAGTGGTTAAGAAAAATTGCATCAACGATGGCAATCTCTTTCAAGTCTTGAGACTCAACTGAAAGCCCCCCCATTGACTGGTTGGCACTTTGCCACTGATGCTTAAGAGGTTACAGAAGTGGCTTTTACTGCTGCTGGGATTACATACAGTGATAAGTGATGAGAAACAAGTTTAGACAAGTTCAGGCTTTGTCCTCTACCCCAGGAATGCCTCACCAAAATCTCATACATTAACTGTAAGAAGTTGATGGGATACAGTTCCCATTTCTTCAGAGACTACCTAACTTGAAGTGAAGAACAAAACAGAGTTCTTTAACTTAGCAATTTTTTGTGATGTTGGTCACAGTAATCAATATATGCAATTCTTCCTGCCTTTACTTGCATGAAAGCTGTCTGCCTACCAACACATTATCTGTGTAAGTGTGAGGTTTTGAAAATGAGCTCAGAGTTTCTAATTAAGAGATTACCCCATAACCACTGGTTTTCAGCCAGTCTTCACTGGCCCTCTATTTGAACCTTTGTTCCCAATTAATTAGTCTTCTATCAACACACAACTAGGCTACCAACTTCACTGGAATCCTTTAGTTCTGTTCTTGTAGCTCTTTTTAGAAGCACTTGATTATTTATTTATTTATTTTGCTAAAGATGCAACTGAAAAGTTACTTATATTTCTGTTCTGCTGGAATCAGAAAAGACTATGGATCTGAAGGGAACTCGGACTTGTGTAGATTATCAGCTATTTTGGGATCGTGTGTACTTCTCTAATTTGAACTAGAAAATCCATCTTAAGTCTCCACACCAAGTTCCTTCATCTGTTTTTACAAATTTTCACTTTTCAACACTAAACAAATTATTTGCCATTGTCTGAAATATCCAACTAGTCTTATTTATTCAAATCTTGAGAGAAAACCAAAGACATTATTTTTGAGAGCATATTTGTACAATTGAACACCTTTTGCTCCCACTAAATAGGGGCTCTAGGCTACCTGCTTATCTCACCAACCCAGAAGCTATTCAATAATATGCCCATATTCTGCTTAAGCCCCTTCTTCAGAATGTCATTCAGTAGTTTTATCAACAGGCTGTAGCAAGCTCCAAAATAAAACCATTCCATGTAAACCCACTGGTTCATTCTGACACAGAATTCCTATCAGGATGCTCTTTATAAAACCTTTAAAAAAAAAAAAAAGAAAAAGAATTACTGAACACTTTCCTAAAACAGTCTGTCTCTTCAGGGCATAACAACATTCTTATGTCCTCTTGCTCTTCTTCATAAACAGCTTACACTTAAAACTGAAGCTGAAGGACATTCTCTGACCTTTAAGGACATTCTCTGACCTTTAAGGAGGCACCCCACAAAGTTACAGAGTCAAACACACCAGAAGCATCTACCTTTTCCCATTACAATTACTACTGGCTAATTTCAGCGTAGTGGCCTTTGGACTTCTGCTGTCTCATCCAGTCTGCTCTGGCACAGCTTCATTTTCTCAACAGAAACAATTACATTTTCAAATGTGCAGAATTACTATGGCAATTAATCACCTTGACATTCATATTTTGGTGGAATTTCACATCCTTGTTCATTTTTGAACAACTTAATTGATTCCATTAAAAAGAAGCTCACAAATAAGTAAGTTTGTTTCAGGGGGATGGGGTGTTACTACTGTAGCTGCCTTACATTCCTTTTGCCAGCTTGAGTTTCTTTTTCTAACAACCAAAATCTAAATTAATCTGAAAACACAACTGCCACGCAAATGGGCTGCACCGAATACAGACTTCTTTCATTCTGTTTTAAAATATTTTCTAGCTTTTATTTTTAAATATTTAATTTTGGTGAGGAGTAGAGAAAGAGGATTAACTCAGACAATCAACAGTTGTCTGAGTAGAATCCAGTACGCCTTGAATTAATCACGTTTCTCTTGTAATGAATATACAGAAAAACTCCTACTATTTGTCAGTATTCCTCCAGGAGAAAGAGGACAGCAAAACATAGAATTCCAAACCTTCAGTGAAGGAAACAACTAACCTTTATACTACCTTAAGTATTCTTAGCAAAATTTTGAGATACGTAGATTGTAAAATCTGTAAAGTTCTATGAAATATTGTGATCACCAAAGCCCTATTTGGCACCCTATTAACATCTTTTTAACTCTCAGCCCTTGAGTATAGATGCACTAAGCACAAGAAATAAATCAGTGCTCACGCACAGCAGCCCTCCCTGGGCTGGAAGGATTTCATCTTTTTATCCTTGCCCCAACACTGATTATATACTTGATGGTATGATGGCTTGCAAAGAAATTTATTTTTACATTGGGATCTATTCTTTCCCCATTCTCACCTTTAATTTTAACTTTTTTTTTCAGGACACTAATACTGGGCAGGGTGGACCTCACACAAAAACAGAAAACAAAAACACTTTTGAGAAAAACTTAAGGGTCTTCCAGGTAGTTAATCTTTCAGCACACCAAAGAAATTAGGGAGAAAATCCTGCTGCCTTCCTGACGCCACGTTACATCTTCATTGGAAAACAAGGGGCTGGATTCCAAGTCAGACTAATCAAATTGAGGGTTCTTCTACAGAAGTTTTCAACTGCATCTTGCACCACAGGATGCCAGCAAGCATGCTGAGCAGAGTGCTATATAACAGGTTAGAAAGCACTACAGCCTATTAGGATATACTTTCACATTGCTCAGGATAATCTACTACACTTCACTATTCGTATACAACTTCCTTGCTTCAAAAAGGCTTCTCTAGGGAAATATTTTTGTCTTAATTTAAGTGTATACTATGCCAGATCAGATATGGAGGGCCATTTGTGGTTCGACGCATTAGGTTGGAAAGACCACTATGATTTTTCAAGTAAAAAAATATTCAAAGTTTATATTGAACACACTAAGGTGGAAAGTCACTGATAAAGTGTGAAACAGCTGGCAAATGAAGACAAGGAACAGTGTTAAAAAGAGAAACTACAATGTTTTTCTTTTCAGAAGGACATCAGTAACTACCATAATTCCTATGCGAGTGGTTAACATACATTTCACTGTAGACTGGGATGCGAAATAGATGTTTAAGCGTTGAAAACCAACATATGGTATATTTTAACACTGTTGTTTGAGCAAGTATGACTAGTCATCTCACCAGCAAACTCTTCCAGAGGAGGAGAGAAACAGCGTTAGAAGTACAAGTACTGATGACTACACAGCAGAAGGCAAAATAGAGAGGTGAGGGGTGGCGGTGAGAACTGTCACTAGAGCCCCTGCCCCCCCTGGGCTGGAGCACCACACGCTGCAGCAGGATACAGGGGGCAGCCCCCCAAGCTGTGGCAGAAGTGGCAACAAGAATTGTACTAACCATTTAGCACTGTGAATTCCCCTGCTCATACGTACGAAAGCAGCCAGCCACCATTTCTATGTCTGCAGAGCTAGAGAGAAAACAGGAATTGACAGGTCCTCTATTTGTACTACAGGTTTCAGGACACCGTGGTGCAGTCACTTCGCAGATTTCAAAGATCTTTTGTTAGAATTTCAATGGGGAGAAACACAGAATTTATTGACAAGGCATCTTCAGTAAAATCTTTGTAGGAGACATACATCCAACAGACCTATCTGCTAATATTTTCATATTAATAGAATCTTCTTTATCTCTATTAAAAAATATCCATTTCTAAAAATGGAATTGAATACTATGTTCTACTGACAGCTTGATGATAAAAATATCTAACCATGTAGTACCTCAGTGGCAACTTCCTGAAAAGATCTCCTCTTGTCCAAACACAATTTTGTATTCACAAACCAAACGCATACACGATGTTCAGACAGTATTTCTACTAAGGATAAGTGACAGAAATTACATGCAGGAAGCAGAGGAGAGTGAAAATAAACACATTTACCATTTCCAAAGGACAAATGCTTCTTCTGGAAATTTTATAGGACAGTAGCTGCAATTTAGTCTTCAATAACTGCAGCCCTTGCAAAAGCAAACGCACATTCAAAAAACATACATTAACACAGAGGCAGTGATCCTCTTGCTATGGGTACTCACCTCATAATTGGCAATGGCTTCTCTATCGAGGGCTCGGGTCACGGAGACATCCCCACTGATCTCATTGATTCTAAAAATTCCCCTTGGGTCTTGATCTACTCCCTTACCAGACAGTCGAAACTTTGCTCCCTCTGCCCCTTCACTGCTGATGACCTGCATGACAGAAAACAACAAATTATAAGCCCTACTATAAAAACTTCTAAAATAATTCTAAAACCTCATAAAGCTGTTTTGATCTTTTACCTAATGCCAAGGTAAATTCCCAGCCAATAACATATAACTATAAAACATGGTTCGTGGCAATATGTAACTATAAAATACAGTTTCAATCATTCCTAAACCACTGTGCAACTCTTGGGTTCAACCCTGGAAAAGCTACTCATGTCCTTAGCCAGTTACTATCTTGTCTTTACTGTCTTCTATTTCACTACTTCAAGTTTCTATTATTCCATTACTACTGTATTCACTATGTCTAGAATTTGACATTTTATTTAATTCTATTTCTTTTCTATTTTTTTTCAGTTAAATTGATAAAACAGCTGGAAACTTATGAGAAAAAAAAAGAAGAAAAAACATACTCCACTGAGTAGCACAAAGCACACTTATTACACAACAACCCTTGCAATACCAGATTGCCATCACACAGTATTTTTCAGTTGTTTTTATTAGCCATCCTAAAGTCATTACAAAATAGACTACTTTCAGGTTGGGTTCCCCCCCCCCATTCCCTTCTACACTCCTCCTTTCCCAGGATTTTAAACCAAGGGAAAAAACTCCTCATAAAAATATCTGGATATCCTGCCCAGACCTCTGCTTAGTCACACAGTTGGAGTTCTTCCACTTTCCAAATTTCTGGGTATTTTTGTATGTATATACAAACCCACGTATACAGAAACTCCTTGTTATTATCACTACCTTATTTTCCCATAAGAAAATTCTTAAAAATCCAATTTCAAGGCTGTCTCACATTAGTGACAGTAGCATATGTAAACTTGCAGAGCTACACAGTGTTTGTTATAAGCTACATGCTTTGCAAATTTGTATTTGCACAGCAGAATCTAGAAGGATTATAAATTAATCTTGCCCTTTAAGGCTGACAATCTTGCCAAGCCATTCTTCCCCTCTGCTGTTTCATGTTCTTTTGTTTCTAGCAATTTTATATCTCTAATATTTCTGCAGAACATTCAGTCAAACATTTATATGCTGGTCTGAATTACAGCGCAGGAAGAGGAAGGGGGAAAAGTGGCCTTAGAAATCTGGATCAGCTCCCATTTTGAGATAATAAATATGCAGGGTGTTTAATAATGTCCCTGAGGAAATACATGTTTATTGCCCTATTGCTGTGGGTTCAGCAATGCTGGTTTGCAGATTAGTGGGCAGTGAGATCTTGATGAAGCTCTATAATTATCGTTCGGTTATTTTAATTGAAGAAAAAAAAAGTTATGAAACATGAAATCAGCATTTTCAGAGATAAAGTTTCAATTCTCAAACCCTTTGGGGATGAGAAAAATTTCAAAGTCTAAACCTGTTTCACTGGGGTTTTTTTTCGTTCCTTCTTCCAAGTCAGAAACACTAATTGATGAAGTTTTCTCCTCATGTATTTTTGGGTATCTTGCCAAAACACAGAGGCAGACAGTGCTGTAGGTGACAAAAGGGCAAAGTAACTTTGGAACTTCAGGTTTTGTGATGAAACTGAAACTGAATGGCTCCTACTGAAAAGTTACCTGCTGTTCAATGAATTTTTGGACCAATCTCTCTTATTTTTCACATCAAGACTAAAAATATTTGTTTTTAACACAAAGCTATGCTTTCAGTTTTGCAATGACCATTGCTCACTTCTGTAGGGAAAAGATGAACTGATCATCTTCTGCCCTGATTTCTGACATTTATTACAAGACAAGTGGATCTTCCCATCCAGTATAACAACAGCAGTTTGAAAGGCCTGATCTCTGCCACGGGCCAGCATAAAATGACATCAGAGATGTCTACACAACAGCCATTTCCACCATAGCCACCAAATATTGCCTGTTTCTCACAAATTTAAGATGTAGTACAGACGCAATGCCCCACTTGCAACAAGCCCCAGAAAGAAAGCACAACAAACCATGGGCTGTGCAAAGCCATTTACCAGAAGGATTCCAGATGTTTATATACAGACCTTTCTCCACACTAGACAGAAAGGCAGGAGTGTAATAATCAGAATAGTAACAAGCATCCCTGCAAACCCAACTGGAGGGAAAATTTCCCCTCCACTCCAAATTTGGCAAACATCTTAACCTTGAGTTTGATGGCAAGACATCCGTGTGGTACCTGAAACATCTGTACTCCTTGGAGCTATGACACATCCTACGTCTTAGCCTCCCTTGAGCTGTAAAACATTTTTTTAGCATATAATGTGGAGGAGCAACAGAATTACCAGACAGCAGCTCTTTCTAAATGACTGGGTGTGTCCATTCAGCTTTTTGAAAGCTGCAGCAAGCAGTCACATTGACAGTGCCAGTGTGTGCAGCTCCTCTGGTACCTGCCTACGCTCTGAGTTACAGCACAGCAACGTCGGCTTGCTCTAGCGTGTGACGTGTCCCACTGCATCATTTGGTCACGAGCAACGGTGGTCACAAAAAAAAAAGCCATTTTCAGAAGGATGCTTCTTTAACAAGCTTAATTAGCCACCAGAGGGAGCTGCGTGCTGCCAGGAACGGAAGAACAGTCACATTTCCTAATTAAGATGCTTATATAATGGCTACATAGTTCAAAGAAAGTGCATTTCCCAGTTCACACTAAGCTCACTACAATGAAAAGTTTAATAAAAAACTGGCTTCATTTGCCATCTGGTTTGGCGCTTCGACGAGAGCGAGGAAGAAAGAACAGGAGGATTGTCTGACATCTCCTCTGGCAGGGCTGCTATTCTGAATTCTGCCATAAACATACAACTGCTCGTGTGAAAATTTCCTAGCCTACAATGGATTTACACAATGATGCTTTCCCAGTTTTCTGCCTGAGAAAAGGCAAGGCTGGATTGTTTCTGCTGGAATTTTTGTGTTCCTGAAATACGTAAATGGCTTTCCCACAGTCTCTTCTGCCTGAAGCCCAGACAGAAACACTGACCTCTACCATTTGTTCGTGGCTTTAGGAACTTTGATGCAGCTTCTAATATTAAAAACATTTGCACCATACAACAGTGGCTATATGTTTCGTATAAAGACTCTTCATTCTTGGGAAATGGCCTGGTTAAGGGAGCACAGACTCGAGCACCCACCTGCTGATGTTATGGATAAAGCAGACACATTTATCCGGCCTGTTCCATTTCCCCCTGTTCTCATCTCACAATTCAGACAGGACTTGGCACTGCATGGGTAGATGGCAGAGACAGAACAGATGCCAGCTGAGCATTCCATGACAATGCAGCCCCTTGAAGGCTATTTCCTCACCCACGACCTGAAGGACAGCATGTAGGCTTAGACATTACTCCCCCATACGTGATAATACTCTCCCAGGTCAAGGGTACCTTGGAGAAAAACTGTACTGAAAGCTAAAGTGATCCATGCCAGCCTTGTCATGAGCATGTATCCAGCACCCAAGACAAAACAGCATTCTTTTTTTTTGTTTTTTTTTTTTTTTTCACAAAGGGCAGATTCTATGATTCTGCTCAACTAAAAGACACTTTCAAGAAAACAGAATGTTACTTCACTGTCAGGATCTGCTTTTTGCTGAACCATGGCCAAAACATATTTACCAAATGCTATTTTTCAGCTGACATTATGTATCCCTTCCAGCTAAACTCATTTCAGCAATGTGATTCCCCTGTTGTTACGGCTTTATCACAAAAGTAAATCAGAGTGTTCTCAAGAGAAGAGCAGAAATAGGAGTAAAAACGAGGAAAAAAAGAACCCAACCCAAAACACACTGCCCCCAGAGAGAGACTTTGCTGTTCTGCAACCCCAGCCCAGCTGTCCCTAACAGCACCATGATGGTTTACCAGGTCCACCCTAAGAAGTGTTTGCCTCAACAACTTCTAGAATTCTTAGTTCTTGACACCCTCTGACTTAGAGATGCATCATATTAGTTTCACTTTTTAATTAGAAAACAAATCCCACCCTCAGACAGGAATATTTGGTTCATTCCCCAGCACTTTTCGTTTCAGAGTATCTCTCAAGTGTTTTTGTATGATTTGTTGGCTTTTGGTGTTTCCTCCCTTTCAGAGACCCCTAGGAAGCAAATTTACCCATGGGATATTCAGAGGCGAACTACTTTTTCCTTTAATCACTATGTTCCACAGAGCAAAACAATGGTTTAGGCCCATTGTTTAGATATCATATAAATATTTAAACAGACACTTCCTGTCCTGCCCTACTGAAAATCACTCTTTACAGTCAGAGGTTCCATCTGCTCTGCAGTGATTCAATCTTTCACCCAAAACAAATGCAAAATATTCCCCTCATGATTCAAAAGCACTAACCAATAGAAGCTGCTGCATTACTATAAACTAAACATTCAAAAACTGTGGTTAGAAAGCAATTGATAGAATTTGCTGAGTTTAGTAATTTATCAAATCTATTGGTTTCTCAAGACTTCTGTCTTCATTAATTAAATACTAGATAACCTAGTTAAGCATGGGAACAAAATTCTTTTGACAACGGGATACGTGTTGGCCAGATCTGAGCTTTGCTTTCTCTCCAACTAGGAATTTCTTCAGAATTCATTCAATAAATCACCCAGGTGATTTATTCACATCAGTAGTGTTAACAGAAATCATAAAGCTTCTTTAAGTGACCATGTTCTTTGTTTATGACAGGCAGGGATAAAACCAACACGCTATATATGACAGGCTGTGTTTTACGTACCACTTTCCTTGTTCACAATCAATGCAATGAAGCTAACAGCCAGGCTCAGGACAGTAAGTACAGACAAGTATGAACAGTATTTGCAAACCTCAAGAAAACAACGGAGCAAGAGTTCAGCAATTAAAGACTGTTATGCAATACAGTAACCCAGGCAATACCACAGCTCTAAATTCTGAAACGTTTCCAGATCAGTTTTCCATCTCCAGTCTATGTATGAGGCAAGCTTTCCAAAGCTTTGTGAGTCTCCCAGACCACGTGCCTTCACGGCAAAGCTTAAACCAGCCAGGCAATTAATCGTGCAAATTCTAACAGTTGTACTTGCCCTGGAACAACACCCCAGGAACTACAAGCACAGGATGAAAAGCAAACTGTGACCAGCAATAGGAATACACAACACTGACCCAACCTCCTGACAGCTGAGATAAAGGAACGCAAAGTCAAGGTGAACAGTTTGGTTTCTGGGGAAACCAAAGCCAGGGCAAACTGCAGTTACTACAGCAGGCATTGCTCCTGTGTCATCAACTACAAATATTTTGCTTGGTGCTGTTGGCAGTTCTAATAAGAATGCACATATATATATATGTATATTTCCCAAAGGAAAAAAAAAATGTCTATAGACAAGAGCCTTCATTTAACCCAGCAAAGAAAGCCATAATTTGGTTATTCAAAACTTAAAATCTCTTTTCTATTTCAGACCTCAAAGAGTCAGTTCTAACCGGGCGAAACACGACTGGGAAGGGTCTGAATTTTGCACTTTAACATATACATTAAAAATTCAGTGGCTACTGAGCAAAACTACCGTTGGAACATTAGCCATTACTTCTTATTTGCATTCTTTTGCATTGATTCTCTCGAGACTCTTCTGAATTACAGAAAAAAGTTCCTCAAACAGGAACACATGTATTATTACAATAGTGCATCTGTAAACTGAAGCCTTTTGAATGGCTGTGTACAATTTCTGCAGTATCAAGTACTAGCTGTATTAATACGTTGAAGGTGGAAATTGTTACACCAACTGTCAGAGATGTAACATGGGAATCAAAAAAAATAGTAAATCAGGAGTGGAAATTAAATGTATTATGAAAATGAAAAATCATACACCGATATTCTCAAGAGGGTTTTTTTTTTAGCATCTTAACTATGAGCTTTGTCATGGAAAACATTTCAGGAAGTGTCAGATTTAGGAACAACATTGGGAGAATTAAAGCGCACAGCTTTAGCATATTTTTGATGTGTGTTTGCAAGACTGATTGGGGGCTGCAAATGGTACAAATGTTCCTTGCCTGAAGCAATCCAAACAAACTGCATGAATGCTCTTATCAGGTATCATGTTCAGAACTTTACACACATGGAAATAGAAATTGTCTTGCTTGAAATGCAGATGGTATATTTAAGTATGTTGTTGGACTGAGGCCCTGCTTCCTGGAGATGTTACTATACCAGCTATTATTTTGTTACACCAGTGCAAATACAATGTTTTAGTATCTGTAAGAAAACCAACTCTAAATCTGAAAGTTGTCAAGGTTAATAATTCCATGGACAAATATTTCAACCAAATATGTACATACAATATATGAAAAACCAGTGAGGTTGTTTCACCATCGGTGCTCAATTTTTTGAGGTCTTTTTAGAATAATCAAAACAAATAGGATAGTTGATATTCAACCAATTTTCTCAACATAATGGCTTTTTATCATAATTATGCATACATTTTTACAAAATTCAGATGAGCTTTGTAGTAGGACGTGCTGGTATCCAAATGAAAGGACATGAATTTCCAGGTGTGGCAGTCCTGTGCAGCAGTGGATCCCTTCAGTCTGGGGTTCACTATCGTAGCTGTAGATGGATGCAACAAGCCCCCCTGAAGACCCAGTATAAGCACTGGGGCCTGGAGGCATCACCTGCTATTGCAGCACCAAACCTGAGGATTTAACCCACAGAAACAGCTAACAGTGAGCAATTGCCCACTGATCAAAGTAATTCGCTGAAGACATCAAGATGTGCATTGTCTTTTGTAGCAGGTAATCCTTCAGCTTCCTTTTAATTTATAAAGAGCAAAAAGATTCATTACTAATAGTTTTCACTCTACCTTTTCCTAACAGTCAGTTTCCCATATCTAGCTGCAAGCTCTGGATTCAGCATGCAGACTTTATAAACACACTTGTTGTAGCCTCAAAGGAAAATGACCTAGAAATATTACTTGCCAAAGGAGGCCTGGATATTTCACTGGATGATCTGGCCTTTCAGTAGCCATTGAATCTCCGTATTTTAATTGCCTCTGAAATTGCTAACTTGCAACGAACCTGTCAGTTGAAGGAATTTGAGGACCACTGCCTTTGGAGTGGCAGCCAGATGGAGTAGCTCAAAAGCTGTGGTTAGTTGTTAGAAAAAAAGCTGGCTGTGATTGACAATATTAAATGAAGAAATACTACTCAAAAGACGCTGTTAAAAAAAAAACAACAAAAACCAGGAGGATTTATAGAGGTGCTTTATTGCAACTTATCGCTGATATAAAAGGGCAGAAATGCAGAGGCAAGATGACAATATGTAATGGTTTCTAATTGCAGAAATTCAGGACATGAGACAGAATACATAATGTGTAATCACCACACATGCAGCTACATCTACAAGAAGATGAGAACAGAGACAATTTATAGCGCTTCTTTCCAGACATTTCACACTACTATCTATCCCAAATAAGATCAGTCTTAATTTATTTCTCAAGGCCACTTTTGCAGCATCCAAGAAAGTATGAGGCACTCTGATCTACCACCAGACTGGAAGAAACACAGCAGCTTCTCACAGCCCTCTGCCCAGGCTAAAATAATCTGCTGCAGAGAAGACTGCCCTGGGTTGTCTGGGGAATATAAAAAAACTAGTTGCTTCCTCTCCCTGCAGCTACAATTACTGCCCATGAGACTTAGCTACAAATGTTCCTCTTTAGATCCACGCATCCAGTAAAGAAAGAAATCAAGATCTGGATTAAGTGGGAACTTCCAGCCAGGCAGAGTAATTGGAATTGCAGAATAAAACATTGAAGTTGCAGAGCCAATCTGAGGAACTGAATAGGAGTAGTAAAGTGAGAAAAACAGAGCTGTTGAGAATGATTCACCTAAAACCATTCTTGAAAATTAAGATTCTGTTTAATTTGGAGAAATCTACTGGAAGATTGTGTCTAATTTTATTTTTGCTTTAACTAGCAGCCAGCTGGGTCTTGACTTTTGAAAACATTTTGCATTTATAATGAACCTAGAGGACCAAGTACTTTATCAAAAATGTTTAATTTTTTTTAATTGAAGATATTAAAAAAGAAATAACATGATGAAGGGCAGGGTTTTTTTCAATTTGGTTCCATTACATGAAGTCAACGTAATACTTCTGGATACTTTAAGAACCTGCTTAGCACCCAATTCCCATTTGTAGCAAACAACCCACAGATCTAATTATAGATTTTCCTCAGTCACTAGTTCCCTAGGAAACAAATCCATGGCTCATGTCTTGTGCATGGAAGGTCATAGTAGGAAGATAAATATTTTTCTGTGTATAGCAACTTATCTAGAGGTCACAGTTCTCTATCTCAGCAGATGTTGGTGCTTCTGCCCAGGACAAATGGCAACTATATTTGACAGCTATCTTGTATATTTAAAAGTTTAAACACTTTAATCTGATGAAGTACTTAATATTTCTATTAGTAACAATGCTCTATGATGCATTATGCTGTAAACAAGGGATTTTAATTTTCATCCTATAAACACATTTCAGTTTTTAATAATAGCCCCATTTTCATCTTAAATAATTAACCATCAGAGGTCAATTCAAAGCAGCTGTAAGTAGCTACAACTTATTAGAAGTGATAGGCAGAAAAGTCATGAATGGTAAATATAATTTAGTTTTAATAATAATTCTGGCCCTTAAAGTTAACAATGTCATCACCAAACAGACCAACCATTTTACCTACAGGCCACGTAACTGCAATAGCCAGGGCAGGGGGGACACACAACACATTTACATTTATTTTTATTCTACTTCGGATTTCATTCTAATTCATTGCTGACAAAACAGACAAAATACAATTCATTGGAAACTCAGATACATCTGAATGCATAAGCTGAACAAAGGTGAATCTGAATTAATTCAAGGGTGGCAGAAGGCAGATTTGTCAGATTTGTCCTCCTCATTTGTAATAAAAAAACACTATTCAACTCTATCCCGACACATCTACAATGACAACTTAAAAGGAATGCAATTAAAACAACGATTCTACTCAGCCTTAGTATGATATTCAGCCTTATTTAAGAAGAAATAAAGAGTTTAAGTTAAGAGTGTCTTTTACCTGTGGGAAGTGAGAAAGAAATCTATATTATCAGCACATCTCAAGGAACATGCAGGGACTCATGAAGACTGACTCCAAGACTTGTTTCACTTGTCTCTGTGGAAAGGAACCATCCAGATCCAAGCCCACAACTAATACCACCAACCTGGCCTGCTTTTCTCCCTAGATCACTGCATGGGTAAGAAATGGATGCAAAAACACCTGATCCTCAGAAGTGGGTTTGGATCCCTTTGTTCTGTTAAATTTACATTCTTTTCCCATGTGCTTTTTTTTCCTTAATTTATATTTTCTCATTCTTTCATCCTTGTCCAATACTACCAATTGTGCTACATTCCCTTTGTTTCTGTAGCTCTAATTGACTGAACTCTCATTAGCTGGAGGTGAAACAAAAAATACACATGGTTGGTGAAATTGCTACCACTAGAGAGCATTTCAAATCTCTTAATGACTCGTAGTCTCAAATTGCTGTTTCTTTGCTGAGTGAGGTGTTAGTTTATTGCGCAGGATGTCACAGACATGTTTACCCAGCCAAGGAACACTTACAGGAATCTAGAATCTCCAGATACATCATGTTCACTCAAAAAAACCCAGAAAGTCCATGTTTTCACAAGAGCAGTTACCTCACTCACCAAGGCAACATTTGCTCTGCTTTTCTAAGAACTTCACCCCTTCATGTTGTCTTCTATTTCCAAAGGACAAAGTAGCTCTCTTAAGTTCTAGATGGGGCTGATAAGCTTTTTAAGACCATCATTCCTTGATTGTCCTATTTTAATAGTAAAAGCATTAATTGTAAGTGGTTTTGTTAGCAGTGCCTTAAGTAACTTTGCCACCCTTAACAAAGCTTCAGGTTTCAAGTTTATCCAGAATTGGGGTTCTGAAATAATTTGGTTATGTCAGTGATAACGTCACCAACCAAGCACAATGAAACATGTCTTCAATCTTCTAATATTATGAACTATTCAGTAAACAGCTTGCTCTTTCTCTTTTCTTCCGTATTCTCTCCCATTTTCCCCACAGATGAAGATTCAAAATCCACAGTAGATTTCACAAATATTATCACCTTACAGTTAAAAGAATTACCAACAACTCGAATTCACTTTCCCAATTTAAAGTGGTCAGTTTTTAACCTTACTGAATGCTTGAGTCTTGCTAGAATTAGAGATGTAATGTACCAAAGTACAGGTTCCAATGTGCAAACATCTTGATAAGAGGTGCAATTAGTGACGGAGTTACATTAGTGTCTTAGAAGCTTTCAGATGACTATATAATTGCCATACAGCCTTATATCTATATCACTCTGTGGAATCATGCTGAGGAATTATGGAATCCATCAAGATAATTAGCTGAAAAGAACACACAATTTCCAAACTAGTCATTGTCAAAATGAAGAATTTAAAACTTGGATTTCAACTTCTAAAAGCTGGAAGAACTCTTGAATAATGGAACAGTTAAGCTTCAATAACACATACGGTACACTGTTGTCCAGCAAGTCAGTTATTGTCTTCCAAGCATATCATTACTGTCTTCAAGAATTAAAAGTTCTCTAAATTAAATATTCTTTCACGGTGCTACGAAGCTGTACACTTATATTTTCAGTTAATAGCAATACCTGAGCCTTCCAAGATAAAACCTGTATTTGACAAACTTGGACTAAGAACTCCTCTTAAACTTAGCCAAAGCAGAAGGATAAGGCTCTGTAATAACTTTTTTTTTAAAAAATCCACATTGTTTTTTTCCAACAGGAAGCCAGAAAGGCAACTTCAGCCCAGGAATCAGGTACCCTGAAAAACTTACTGTATCTAAGGAGCCTGTTCTACCACCACAGGTCTGCACAAACTTTCCCACATGTTTTCTCCTGTAACTCCTGTTAGGCCGTGTTTGGAGATCTCATACAAAGACAAGGTGGCAGTAGCTATTGCTAATGTTACATACTTTAAAAAGAAAAAAGTTCTAACTACACCTTGACAAGTGTGACTGCTTCTGACTTGAAACAAAAGCAGGCTATTAGGACTAAATGATAGAAGTAATAACTTTGTTTTAATAAAAATATGTTTTAAAGTATTACATTAAATAAAAAATCTTTGTTAAGATTCCATTAGGCTACTGTATTAGTACAAAACCTATTCACGCTAACACGGAAAAGAGCTGTACATAATTCAAAATCACAAATGAAGGACCTACCAGGCTAACCTTCTGCTTGGTTTTTAACACCAGTCATCAGGTCATGAAGTAGAATCACTACTCAAGTAGATAGAAAAATTGAAGGTTGAACGTCTGATCCTAACATTTTCAACTGGAGGTTTTGCCATTCATTCCATGGCGGTTTTATTTCTACTTAACAGTTTTCAGTGAAAAATATGATGTATCTTAAGATACAACATGCTAAACATACAGTAATTTATGGTGTTTGTAGAGCCCCAGAAAATGGAATGGCTGTTCTTTCCAAGGTACTTGTCAAAAATACAGGTGGTATTTAGAGCGCTAAATTTCTACCAAACCCCCAGTGGATCCAGTATAATCACAAACTGCTGGTGGCTATGATGAAATCAGTATGGCTGTTTTTACTGGTGCCCACCAAGAACATACTTTATCTCCAGGTATACAGACCTTTTTACAGTGTAGCTTTCATAATGGCTCTTTCCAACGAAATCATAAACATTAATAATATTTTATTGTGTATTTGCAACAAGATGCCTCAATATACCAAATTCTGAACTGGTAAAACTACTTCATTCAATTTTGCAACAACACAAATTACCCAAACTTAATTTGCACTGAAAACAGTCACTCTAGATTAGTGTGATAATTTATTCAAACTTTATATTTCCCTTCCTCAAATAACTAGAAGCTGAGCCATAAAATTTAACTATGCATAACATCTATATTTTCTGACTCAGCAAGCTCAACGTTGTCTGTTCCAAGTGAGGGTGTCTTTGTTTTAGTCTTTCCTCCTATTGACACAGATATTTATATAAATATATATACATAAACATATGCATGCGTGTACAAAAACTGGCAGCTATATATTAAGATACAGTTTGACGTATGTGCACCCAAACATTAATGTGCTTTTAAAAGTTTCACTTTAGCCTACACCAGTCAGCAAGAGAAACACCAGCTACCTAAAGGCTTGCAGGTAACAGGTCAAGTAGATGCTCATCACTTGCAGTTACTGATGCAGATCCCTACCTCAGGTGACTGAGCTAAAACCAAAGCACAGATCAGAACTCAGAGGATGGCAGGAACAAATGCTTTACTGAGGAAGTAAAGCAGAAAGCAGTGATAATGGGAGACCACAGTTTGTCAGAGCTTTTGCACCAGGGAAAAAGATCAAATTTGTAACAGAAAACACTGGTGTTATTAAACATCCGTTTCACACACTGAGAGTTCTTCCAACAACTTAACTTACCAAGGATTGTCTTAAGTAACCCAATTGCCACTGATTATCTAGTGACTCCTTTAGAAAAAGATCTCCATACATTTCCAAAAAATCTCCTACAGAAATAATCTAAAACACTGAGGTGATTCCAAGGATACTGGAAAGAACTTTGTAACTGCTTGCTGTCAGCTCTTACAGACGACTGTAAGAGTATAAGGAAATGCAGATACATCTTTGAGTACAAAACCCAAACAATCCACAGAAGTAAACAAGGTGTTAACTTTGTGGAATGATTGATTACATTGCATTTAATTTTTATGTAAACATACAAGAACCCATATAATACAAAGAACAGAAATTCTGTTCCTGAAGTTGAATGAAATTTTGTTTTTAGAGGAACGAACTGGGTGGTAAATACATACAAGGTTCAATAACAATAATAGGTTTGATTTTGTCCAATGATTGCCTGAAGCCAAGAAAAAATATCATAGGCAATAGAAATAGATTTTTTTATTTTTTTTTTTACAGGCAACGGTACATTTTTACAAACGTACTCATTAGCATCAGCCTGGGAATCTATCAACTATCCATACATATACCAGTGTTATTATACAATTCAACAATTACGTTATTTCAACAGAAACAAATAAACAAAATCTTTCCAGACTTTCTAATCCATCTGTGACTAAATACAAGTCTTTCCCCTACCTGTAAAGGCATTTTCTTTTCTAACTCTAAAAAATTAGGCGATTTCCAGGCACACACAAGTGCTTACCATAACATTGTTCAATGTCAAAAAATAAAATTCAAGGCTAAAGGTAAGATTTTGTGAAAGTTTAAGCTGTTAAATTATTGAGCTGTAACACACGTAAGTTTGGTGGATAACAGCCATGCATTCTATATCTTGCAGAATAAAATAATGTAAATATAGCTATTAGTGTGGGGAAAAATAATCAGTTCAGTACTGAGATGGAAGAAAATAACACTAAAGATACTAAAGAAGCAAAAGTCTACACACTGAGTAAACCAGAGCCCAAACAAACAAACAAAAGTGGGATATTTATATAACGTGTTCTAAACACGAGAAAGAAATTCAGTCTCTTGTGCAACAAGGTCTGGCTTCTGGTTGAGCTTAGGACTCAAGGAGGTTCTGTTGCAGGGTACCAGAACAAGGTAAAGCTATTTTAAACCTGTCTTAAAAAAAAACTGCTCAAGCCTGTTTCACAGGGATGAATCTGATACAGCCTTGCCCTGATACTCTAAGAGACACATCAGGAGCCAACAGAAAAAGCTACATTCAGCTGTCCTCTGTTAACATCTGGCACAACAGAGCTTCGGAGACTGATTCACACCAGGAGTTCTAAGGATGCCAGAGAAGCCTTTGATTGGCCCCTATCTGCAGTCTGGAAGATGGGCTGCTCTGAATAAACTGGGGTTTTGGTGGATCCCTTAATTCACTGATATCAGGCTTTTATGCTATTAAACTTGTAATCCTTCCTATAACGATGGAATTAAAATAGAAATCACATAGAAACATAGGTCTTCAGTGCCATTTTAAATGGGCAAAATAGAAATATCCAGCCAGTACCTGCTCCACCTGTACTGTGCAAAGAGGATTCAGTTATATTGTGCAATTACTGTAAGTAACCACGACTATTTTGGGCCTTGGTTTTATACCTCATTCAAAACATAGACAATACCAAAGCCTTGGATTTACACCTATAACAAGCTCACTGCTAATATGGAGAAAAAAGAACACACAGAAAAACATAATTTAATTTCATGTCTGTCTCCACTTTATACCAACCACTTTTTACTGATGCTGACATTATTAAGTGATAATCACCTACGACCATATTTGACTTCAATTACTTAGTTGTAAATCCAAAACATACGCAGCTTTCTTAGCCATTTCTTCAGCTCAGTGCTAACAAATAGCACAGTCCATACTTCATCACCTCATCAGATTATGACTCTAGCTACGTGATTTAGAACTAATGAGTTAACCACTATTTCTTATGTAACTAATTGCTGTCTCCCTCCATTTAACTGCAGTTATAGAATGACTAAAACATCATATATTAATAGTGCACCTGTTTTGATCTTCCCATGTACTGATATACTAACAGTCATATTGTACCTTCAGGCAAAAAGGACTGGGCTTGAATATTAGTGAGTCACACATGAAAACAGAATACAAGTATTTGGAGATCCCCTGTATAATATGCTGACATACATAATGATGAAGGCCCAATAGCACACCATCTTTACAAAGAATTCATCAACATACTTAAAGTATGTGTCCTTCTCTTCTATCTTAAGGGAAATTCAGGTCTGAAACCGCACAGATAATTAATGACATAAAACAAATCTTCAGATTGATGAAGCAAGTTTCTTTCTGCAGGATCAGACTTTGTTGTTTAATTTTTACAGAAAATTAGGGCTGCAGGCATATGATCACCATTCTTGAATAAAAGTAAAAAGCATTTAATGGTATTAGTACTTACTTTTTGAAATTAGTCAACAACAAATCCTGGAGTTAGAAAAATACTCTAACAAGGTCTGCTAATTTTATTAATACTGAAAAACACCCTATTATGTAAGTTTCTATGGCTACGCTTAATGTGTCCAGAATACAGAAAAATCTTAGAACAGCCCCAGGATTACCAGCTAATATGAAGGGCAGAGACAGTTTTGAACTTGTTATTTGGAAAAAACAGTCAGTTCCTTTCAATTACAACTCCTTCGTTTCAATTTCACCCAAAGAAATCAATAGGCAAGAAAACAGATCTTTCGTCAGTTCCGACTACTTCTCTACATCTATCACTTTGGCACACCTTAGAAATTTTCAACTGACAACACAGTATTTCAGCCTAAAATTAAATTTACAGAGCAGGACAATTTCAACATGACACTATGTTACAAAATTTAAACCTACAGATCCCTCGATTTATACTGTTAAGACTAAGGATATATTCCCACTACAACCACAGGTCTGAGGAGTGATCTGCCAATCGATTGCACTACTGTCCTTTCACAGTTCTGATGTTTCACTCCCAAACAAAGGAACCATATAAGCATCTTATAGCACAACGTGCCTGGCTTCCATATGCCAACAAAAACACTGCTGGTGTACAACAGCATTCAATGTCAGACACCTTCTCTACACTTCAGTTCCGTTACCTGTCACAACACTGTATTTTAATGAAATCAAGATATTACAGTTTTCTCACTCCTAACACTTCTTGCCTCTCACTTCCTTGAGAAACAGGAAATACATAGATCTAGAAAATGAATATTAGGAAAGTCAGTTGCTAAACTTAGCCCTTCTCCAGTGCCTCGGAGAGGAAGAAGTAGAACTGAAACCTTCATTCACCCAATTAAAAAGCTCAACTTCAAATGACCCTAATCTCCAGAGACAGCATCTGCATGGTTAACACGATAGGACAATTCCACCTGAAAACAGCATGTATGTCAGCCCAGCATCACAGGTATGAATTGCAGTAAAGGACCAAACTAAATTACAGCAGCCCATTAAAGGACAAGACAGCACTTTTCTCCAAAAGAAGTCACACTAAAGACAAGGGACTTTTGAGTAACTCCAGAACATACACAATATTCAGAAGCATCCACCGCTTCTACAGTGGCTTTTAGGGGCCTTCTCACCGAGTTATACTCAATGCAAGACAGAGCTGCTCCTACAGATGACTATATTTTTCCACTTATTTCAATAATCAGACATTATAATATCTCCTTTTACATTACAGGAGAGCTGGAGGTGCCAAAAAGCTCATAAATGTCAGAAAAAATAACTGTTTAACTCCAGTTTCTAACTGTGGATTACACACCGTCATGCTGAAGGAAATGAAGCTTCTAAATTCCCCTGGAAATGTGGGCCTTAGTAACTTAAATCTCGCTGCTTTCAGAAATAGCTTTTTCTTCCTAACATTGCCTTCATGCTTTTGAAATGCAGAATGACTCTATAAATAATAAAGTAATATTTGAATACAAATAATGAGTCAGACATTCCTCACTCTTCCTCTCTACTTTCCAGGTACATTTGCATGATGCAAATTGCATTTAGAAGAACAAAAGCTTAAGCTTGAGATGGTTTGTAGGAATACAGAACCACAAAGGAAGTACTTGTGCAGCCACCCTGAGATCCTTTTGCAGTTTGTTATCTTTGGAAAGAGCAGTAAAAATGACACACAATTCAAAGATGAACAACGCACAGCAAATTACACAAGGACGGTTGTGGGTCAGTCCCAGGATACATCTGCCTGTAATGATGACTGACACCATCAGAGCCCAAATCATCACACAGAACAGCAAGAAACATACCCTTTACTTTTGGCCTCTACATCTTGTCTCAATGTGTAGAGTATCATAATGGTTGATAATTTTTTTTTCCCCACCCACCACCTGGTAGTCAATGGAAGTTCCTTAATTCTCCAGTAGGAGAAAAAGTGGATAATTATTCCCTGTGTTTCCTCCATGAGATCAATAATTTTCTAAAACACTATTATATCCATCCTTAGTTGTTTCTTTTCCAATATGATGAGTCCTGTTGTGTTTAAACTCTTGATTTCTTACCTCCAATTATCTACATTGGCCTTCCCTGAAGCTTTTCCAAGTCTACTGCATCCTTTTTGAGATGGCACGACAAGAACACAAAATTCAACTTTGTATATGCCATCTGGTAACTGTTAAGGATTGAGTTGACTTTTTCAGAGACCAATCCACAATGGTTCCAGAGCTGCTCCCGAATTTTATGTATGATTAATCTGCAGTTATCAATAAACTCAATCATTTAGGACTGTTAAATCCTTCTGCAATGCTATCAACTTTTCATTACTTGTCACTCTCTTGAATCACTTTGGATCATCTACAAATTCTGTCACTCCACTGTCCCCTTTCTCAGATAATTTTTTATTGTGTTAAACATCGAAAGTCACTGTATAGATCCTTTAAAATACCCACTGGTAAAACCTTCCCTATGAAAATCTATTTCCACGCTGATGATTGAATCTTTTCTAGCCAGAAGGCGGCATTCCCTCACAGCAGAGAAATCCAACTATGGTTTATTGATCAGATTTATCTACATCTTTGACTCCTCCACATATCTGAATACATTTATAGGATAGGACTTGCCTTCAAAAAGGCCCTGTTAAGTTGTTAACAGTAACAGTTAACAGTAAAGTTGACTGTTCACTTTATAATCATCCAAATGTTTATCTATATCAGCAACTGCTACAGCTTGGTTTGCCTTATTCACCTATTGGGGGAGTAGGATTCAGTGGGCTGGAGCTCCTAAAGCATTTCAAGGCTTCCTAGGGTCCCCTCTAAAAGAGACTCCCACGTGCCAGTGCAAGAGAAGCCAATGCTTGTGAGCTGTTGCCTGCCACAGTTAGGAGTTTAACAATTCCCTGTTTGAGCTCTCTCGAAATTTGGTCTTGGTTATTTTATAATATTAATTTTTCCTGTTTGATCTACATCAATTTTTTTGACACTTCAGTTTGAGATGCTCATTCAGACTCCTGTCTACTCCCTTCATTGAGAACATCCACAGTGTGACAGAGTCTCCCTTGCAGGGAACGTGCTGGTATCCGAAAGACTCAAAACTTTGAGTGGTAATTTATAGGTCACTCTTCCATTTCATCGGGATTTTTAGTTTTTAAGGGAGGCTGGGGATTTTGAAGAACCCTCTTACAGTCCTTCCGAAATTCCAATGGACATAAACCCGTTTACATTAACTGTTTCTCACCTATTTGGTTATCACACAGATTTACGAAAACCAAAATCTCCTGATGGTAAATTCATGACTGAAACCAACGGCAGATCCCAATATTAAATTATATGCAATGAGATAATTTCCCTAGCTCTTCAACACAATAATTTCTAACTTGAAAGCTACTGCATAAGTGTCCACATGGTTCATTACACAAGCAGCAGGGAATCCCTCCTTGAGAGAATAAAGGACAAAAAATGGCAACCTAGCTGATTTTTGCCTCTAGCCCTTGATTTAAAAAGCTGATGGGAAAATTTCAGTCTAATTCTGAAAAAATATCTAACTCTGACAGTCTAATAAGAGGTTTTGAAAATTGTTCTTTTGAAAAGTATTTGAAGAAAAAATTAATTTTTGCTCTTACCTCCGTTTTAAGTAAATATTGCACTAGAATGCATGGTACCAGTCTTCATCTGCTACAAATCATATACATATGTGTGCACACTTACAATCAGTGAACATGTGTTTAATTTGTTTCTGGAATTATAAAGCTGTTCAGGATGGGAAAGATATCAACATAATGAAATGTGGTCAAAGCCTATTTTCTGGTAAGCAAGAAAAAGAACCAGAAGTCACATTGGGTGGCCAGCATGTTCAGAGATCACAGCAGGTGACAATGAACAACATCTGTATATTTTTATCTGAGGAGCTTGAAATAATCAATTTTTGTGGAATCTTGGAAAGAAAAGTACAATCAATTTTTCTACTACTTAAAGACCATCCTTAACCAGCCATTCCCTAAAGGAAGCAATATGCCTGCTTTTTAAGATTTCTCATTAACAGATAATTACACTTTCTTATCCAAAACATTATTGACTATATCGTGGTTGTGTTCATTTTTTTATTTTTTTTTAAATGAGATAATTTATTAAACAATAAATACTCCAAGATTCTTACAAGAAAATTAATAAATTTCAGTAATGGTATTATATGACTTTTAAAAAAAAAATATAATCCATGTATAATAGATTCTATTAATTCAAATTAATTTTCATGTTCCAGTGACCCTTAGCAAATTCAGATTAGAAAGCCCAACAGCACAGCAATAATGGATGAAGTTGATTTATTATGTTTTCCTATTTACACAATTTCAGCATGCTCTGTATTGTTCATTAAATTTTATTGGTGATAAAATTCATATAGATCCTTATAGTTTTTCCCTAAATTAGTGGGTTCCCCCTTGCAGACACTGCTCTTTGAATATGCCTGATTTAACCATTATTCTAACCCTACAAGGAACAATAGCTTCTTCAGTGACATTTTAAGGCTTTCTTTGTCAAGTAAAAAAATATTATGTTGAGGAAAGGCTGTTATGCTAAACACCTGCTTCTTTAGTCAGGTCTCCTAAAACAAATAGCATTTAAGTGATTATGTTGTCCGATCATTTTAAGCCTAGTGGCTAGTTTCAACCAAATCTGACCCCCCAAAAACCCAAGATATATAGTTCCTAGAAGTTCCATGAAACTTATAGAAATATTAAGTGAAGAGAGCTACTAAGACATGCAGAGACAAAGAAAGGAAGTTTCCACTTTGCACATGTGCATTCATTGCCCAGTCACACTAGCTGTAGCTCCAGGATGTGCACTCTCTTTTATCCCCATTTGAAATTCCAGAAACTAGAAAATAACAGCAGTGGTGCTGAGGTCACCGTGGGATGGTTTAGGGTCACTGTGCTTGAAGTGTTATCACAGATAAAAGGACATAGGCTTGATTCGGTAAACTGATATTTCTAACAAACCCATCTCCATCACTTCAACTGGTCGTGAAAATAGTTGTAATGTATTGGAGATCAGGTTTGAACATGAATTTCTATTAAATTAACATAACCCCTGAATTCAAATTGTAGCCACACTCAGCTACATCCACACTTCCTCATTTCCTTTTTGCAATTCTAATAAGTAAAAAAAATAAAATATATATTAAGACACATGTTATTGGATTATAGGGATCACTACCACTTTCAATTTCTGGACTTCATTGTTATACAGATTTCTATTATCAAAATCCATTCTCATCTCCAGCAAGCTCAGTTGAGAATGTAAGCTTAATAGTTTCATGCATGCATCGTGGAAATGAAAAGAAAAACTTCTGAAGCAGTGCAAGAATACTTGTGATATCAAAAAAAGAGATGAATTTGAACCTTGATGAAAATCCTATTTTCCAAATGTACTTGAATAATTTTCTCTATAAACATAGTGAAATAAAGCATAACCTGATTGATACATGATCAACTTAGTTCTTCATTCAAGCATCCTTTTTTCCCCTCCTACAATCTCCTAAGATGGGTGGCCTGATCAAAAGTCCTTTCCCACTTTGATGGGAGAATTTCTCTTACCTTCAGCGTGCTGAAGTTCAGACATCATTGTACAATGACACAGGAAAATGCTTTACTACGTGCTTAACAGACTGATGCTCCATGGAAGTGCTGAGGACAAGCTTATACAGACTGTTACATCTCAGCTGAAACTGCAACTCAAGCTAAATAAAATTGCTGAAATAATGTGCAGGCAAAATTGTGCAAATATTTTAACTGTCATTTCAGTTCTTAGATAGAATGTGTATAAATATTTATTTCATGTTATTCACCTATTCTTCAGAAATAAGAGACAGATAGTAACATAAGGAAAAATAAGATATGGAAGAACAACAATGCAACTGACACTTGTTGACATAAGAGCAGATGAAATTGGGAGACCTTTCAATAGAACCAATATGCACAGCAGCATTTTATAGATTAGAACAGGAGAAAAAACACATACAAAGTCAATGGCATCGACCAAGAGGAGAGTACATGAAAGTCTGGGTACGTGTGTACAAACCTGTACTCATTTCTTGTTATGCATCTCTGAGTATATATGAGTATATAAATACAGTATGGAGGGCATGATTTAAATTCCAAATATATACATTTCAATAATTAGCACGACCCCATAAATAGCCTCAGAAAATTTAAAGAATCTGACTATCAAACCAAAAATCAATCCTCTTGCTACTTTAATTACAGAAGACAGGAATGCAGGTTAAGCCAAAAGTACAGTTACCTGAATTTTCATTTGCTTAGGCAATGTTTTAGTGGCAAAAAGGGATTTTTCCTCTTTTTGAATGATTTTAAAGGAAGTGGAGTGGTCAAAGTAGAATGTTCTTTTTGAAAGGTAAGCAAAAGGAAATAGGACGTTTCTGAAATTGAAAATTTTAGTTCAACAATGGCTCACTGATTACAAAGAATTAATATTTTTATGTATGAAAAGAAAAATAGGTCAGTAGAGCAAAATTTACTTCAAAGTGACATATTACTCTCTATGCCAAGACATCCGATTGTCAATCAGCATGGATTCAGCAAGGGAAAGTCATGCTTGATCAACCTGATAAACTTCCACGATGAAATGACTGGCCTGGTAGATGAGGAGAGACCAATGGATATTTTCTACTTGGGCGTCAGGAAGGCCTTTGACACTGTGTCCCCCATAAGATTCTCATAGACAAGCTGTTGATATTTCCTTAAATACACCACAGCTGCCACTATAGATATTAACATCCTATTCCTACACCTACCCTGTTGATCTGCCTCCATCCATTACTCTAAATTGCACAAGAAAAAAATTCAGAAGACTCATCAGTTCATGATAAAACCAAGACCAAAACACAAAAAGGTTAAAATTAGTTAATAATCATCAAAGAGATCCAGTAGTTACATAGAAGAAAATTACTACTGTTCCCTGAGTGACAGCTCTTTACTCCACCTCACGCATGAACCGTATGCAACACATCATTTTTCCTTCTGGAAATACTCTGCCAACCGTCTCTTTTTTTAATACCACTTTAACAAGCCACAGCGAATTATATCAAATTTGTTGCCAGTCCAGTCTGCAAAATACCTTTAATACAGTCTTTAATTAATGGAAGTACCAAGGTTGACAGTATGACAGTATTTAGTTTGTAAGTTGGCAAGGATAAGTTATTTTTCTTTCTAAAATGTCATTCATTTGGATATTGCTTTATATTACACTATACGCTTGCTAACAACTCATTTTGCATGATAGGAAACCAAAGGAATAATTTGGAATGAGTCATGAAAATGATTGGTTGGAGAAGGCACAGTGTTCAGATAACAGATCACATCCGAGGTGGTATGAATCAATTCCCAGCTATCAAATAAATATCTTAATTGATTTAAAGGAAGCTGTATGGTCACGTTCTCTCCCCTGACTTCTATATTCTTCAGATCTTGTCTTCTCTCTAGTAATACATTAACTCAGCACACGGCTCAGTAATGCTGGAAAAGGCTGTTGCATTTGTCACCATACTTAGGTGATTCCTGGAGGTAGGTTTGTAGGAAGAAATTTTACAGACTCAAGGTACCGAGCAAACAGAAATCCTGGAACCAAATACCCTGTTTTACAAATCTGAAATTGCAGAATTAGGCCCTGTATCTTGCTAAGGTTAAAATTTGGCCCTACTAAGAATGCAGAGATGAAAGTTTTCCTCAAAATATACATTCAATAAGAAAATGGCTTTTTTAAGCCGGACAGATTGAGTGGTTATTTCAAACAACTGTATTAAACCAAGACAGAGACAAGTTGAAGTGGACAACAAAACACTTTCCGTTAGTCAACTCAGGATACAGAATCATCTTGGAAGATTGTAAAGATGAAAGCTAACAACAAGAACAAAAAAAAGTTAGCAGAGTGTAATGAAAACCGCAGAGAACTGAGTTAGAGAATGGCAGTTTAATAACTATTACCCTGCTGCTGTCAATGGCACTCTCCATTCATAGGACACTCAGGTACAAAACCACACTTTATATGCCATTCTTAAAACACCAGCCAGGAGTTTTATTTGGGTCAATGAAGCTGAACAGGCCTGGAGTTTAGGGGAGATTCTTTTGTTTTTTGCAATGACTATAATTAACCATTTAAGAAAAAAAAAAAAACCATTGTGGAAAGGTGTCTAACATCATTAGATGAAATAGCTGTTGCATATAAAAATAAGCCAAATATCTTTCTTAATCTTGAGTCTAAAATTCAATTAGAGAGTCAATGAAAAATTAGCTGCCAGAGTTTTACTTCACGTTAGTTACTTTACATAGGTAATTCACCATCAGGGACAAACTTTTTTCCCCTCTACCTTCATCTGCAGCACAGTTTAAGATATCAGCTTCTGAGATCAAAGTGAACACAAGCAATGTGTCAATTAAAATGCAGGATACTTTGCTGAACGGATTCAGAGCAAAAAAATCTCTCCTGTTTGGTGCTCTACTTATGGTCATTAGCATGATTTGTTGTGAGCAGGAAATTAGGTACTGGATATTTCAATGTTGGGCAGAAAATTTAATTCCATCATTGCCATACAGCTGCTTTATCGCCAATAACTTGTAACCATAGTAACTAGTTTAGAAAGTACTCCTCAAATAATAAAAATAAAAGAATTTTTAAACAACTACCCCAAACATTGAAAAATAACGGCAAATTATTATTATTTTCCAGTATTCCAAGGCATCTGATGCTCAAGCAGGATTCTCCTGAACAATCTTCAGTAAATGTATTTTAACAAGGTTTTCCATTAAAATTCTGCTAAAGAGAACAAACAATTCCAGCAGAAAACATTTATGTGACTATCAATATTTAAAAAAAAAAAAAAAAAGGGGGGGGGGGGGAAGTCTGAAGAGAGACCTTTCAGAAAAAGAGATAAATTTGGAGTGCTGTTTTCACTTAATGGTTTGTTAGGACATCAAATACATATCCTTTAATGAAAATTAATATGCTGTAGCCTAATAATTCATGTACTCGCATCGAAAGCCCTTTAATTTAATGGAGTGCTGTTCATTTCATTACATGCATTGCTGAGGTAGGTTGCTATTTTTCCATGAAGGTCAGGAGAGTGCCAGTCCTTCGTGCAAGCCATGAATTTGATCAGATGTTAAAAGTCTGACATCTCCAATGGTCCGCTCACATCCAGCTCAGCAGGGTATTACACATTTTAAGAAGCACTAGAATAGCAAGAAACCACTGGGTATCTGTTCTTACAGGATCAGAAGCAGCTGTATTATGCAACTGTGGCTGTATATTTATCAAACTTCGTACTCCCTCCTCAGTACTACTGTTGGAAATTAATTCCTCTTCTCTGGGGACTAGAAACTTTTCTTCTAATCTCCTGCCAAAATGTATACCCATTAGTTATTACGCCAGTGTATTCCTTTCTCTTAAATCATTACACTCACTCTGGATTTGCAGAAAACATTTACTGTGCTAGGCTGAAAAAATTCAGCATATATATATATTTCTGCCCAGTCTTAATGTACTACTATCATAACTTGATTTTTCTCTAATCCCAACCTTTATTCTTGCTGGATTAGAAATAATTTTATTTATTAGGACTCTAATTATTGCCTAAGTGCTATTCATCAGTAACAACCCTTCCCCCCACCCCCCTTTTTCTGTACATTTTTCTACCACTCTTTGGTTGCTGCTTCTGTTTCTATCTCCTTATCTGTGAATGTGTCTTTTCCAGCATAGAATGATAGACATACTTTAGCAGAGTGCTCTCCTTACATGCCATCAGACTTTGATGTGAGAAACCAGAATTTCTTGTGCCTGAGTAATTCCATCTATTATCTGAAAATGATCCTCACTCTGCACAGCTTCCCAGCAGCCAACCATTCCAACATCTCCCACCATGGCACCACTTTTTCAGCTGTCATTGAAATATTCTTGCCTTCTGGACAAGTCAGAATTCTTGTTGGTGACCAGTTCCCCTTTCTGAGTATATTCTTTGGACCAGCCTGATACCGCATTTGATGCGGTAATGATTTGAAAACAACCAAATGGATATGAAATAAGTTTTAAAAATCCAGTGGATTTTTCCCCATAGACCTCAGACCCATTTGCAGTTCCATCCTAAGAAATACAGCCTCTTGCTTCGGCATCATTTTTAGTAACTGACACGAAGATTCAGGCCAAGAACTGAGATTCAGACCTTTACCAACTGAGAAGCTGGTAAGGAGTCACCCAAATCTCTCTTGGTGTCCAAGAGGCTTTCAGCTACAGCACCTCTGTACTGCTCGTCATTCTGTTCTGTTAGCACACACCGTTATCTTCCACAGTTGGACACCCATCCTAGCTAGGTCCTTTTCCTCCTCCACTTCTCTTTAGACTCTCTCTTCCCACTCCCTCCTTTTCTTCATAATTTTCCAGTAGAACTCATGCAGTTCTCATTTCAGCTTCTATTTCACTGTCATTCCTCTGTTGTCTTTCACATGTCTTCCTCTAATCTACAATTCTTCTCTCTACAGTCATTTCACAGGTTGGTGGATCATGATCATCTCTCTTGAAACTTCTGTTACCTTCTTTTCAAATTTTTTCCTGAAGTTTGGCATTTTTTTCCAGCTGCATCTTTAGTACTTAACACTTCTCTGGTGTGAAGCATATAATTTCTCATATATAAATAGCCTCAATCAGATAGCCACTCACAAATAATAAGCTTCCAGCAGCTTTTCCATCCAGTTATCTTCAGTTTCCTCTCTTCAGTTTTTTTTCAGTTATTGCTGCATTAACAGACAAGCTGTGTTTTCTCTTTGCCTTAAATTCACAGTTCAGAGAATAAAAAAACCCACTTCCTTATAGATCTGAAAGATTTCTATCCTGTTTGCTAATCTGCATCACTTTAAAGCTTTTGTTTAGGTCAGTCCTGCCATCTAATAGTCATTTGGCAGCTAACTTTTCACCAGCCCCGGTCAGAGACAAAGAGTACCTATACAGTACCTGATGCAAAATATCTGAACAAACACCCTCTTCTTCCAAAAAGACAAAACGTCCAAGTAACAACAACAACAAAACAAAACAAAAATTATCTTTTACTGGCAAAAAATAAGGTTTTGCTTTTTCTTCATTCAGCAGTTTCCTACAAAGTTTCCTGTTTAACTCTTTCCATCTTCTGGCCTTCACTGAGCATAGAAAGTCCTGACAGTTTTTACCAGGCCACTCCTTGCTTCCAGATCTTAGGTATCAACAGCTAAAATACTCATTCTTATGAGGGACAATTCCTTCAGATTGAAAAACAGAATCATGGATCCATGTCCATCACATGTCCATCATCAAACTCCATAGGAAATCCTTTGAGCCTATATTAAAACATTCTCACTTTGGCCATGTCCTTCCCTCCTAATGCTTGGAAGAAGAGCTAGAGCTTGTTGGCCATCTCCACAAACACCTTCCTGCACTTTGAGCTCTGCAGTAGTGTAAGGATTAACCTTCACAAAGCACCATCATGCAGTTCATCATCACAGCTACAGTGTGTCTGTAGATCATCACCAAAGAGCTGCAGAGAAACACCGCTCTTAAGTTAGTCTTAGAAAACATTTCCATAGCACGGTGGTGAATAACCTATCACCATAATTACAAGATAATCCTGCACCCCACTGTTCTGTACTTCATTTGACTTGATGTGGACAAATAAACCGGAAAAGTAACATATGGCAGGAGACTAAAAATTGAGTATCGTATCCCTGTGCTGTATCAGCAAGAGCCAAACAAAACACATCAATAACAGTCAACAGTTGTAGCCTGGGCCATCTGGTCACAAAGGCCCATATTACCAAGATTGTATTAAAATATTTTTATCTCACTACTTTCCCTGAGGACTGAAGGATAATATGCGAAAGCTTAAATTCTGCTAAAAGGTGAGATTCCTCTACCTACAAGCACAGCACGCCTATGATAGTTATTTAATTAAGAGGTGACCTAATGAAGGGTGTGCAAATGGCAAGGCAATAATCTAATTCCTAAGTGGGTATGCTGGAAAGCCAGTAGCAGCACAGAGAACAGGCTCGACACATGTATTTCCTTGTTAAGCTAAATACTAATTTGAATTTTTGTAATTAATTAAAACAAACCATTTTTTTTTTCACTTGTCCAGTGCAGTATCTTCTTCCTGATTTATATTGCTAAACGACTCAGAGGCAGATGGGAAATGGATTCAGGGCTGGATTCTGGAAATGGTTTCAGGAACACGCTGAAGGCAGGACAGAATCCTCCCTGGACAACGGCCATTGAAGAAGCAGCTCGACCCCTGTGATCCCTCAGATTTCTAATGGCTGTGACATACATGGGATGGAATCCCTCACTGCTCAGTGTGGGTCACCTGTCCTGGCCACTCCTCCCTGCCTTTTTCTTTCTGCACCCCCAACATGGTGTACAAGATTTAGCAGTGACCTGGGTCTGCACAGCAACAAGTATAAGCAAAATAAGCACGCCAGTCTTTAGTGGCTGCTGTCATCACTTCCAAACAACCTTCTGCATTTCTAGGCAACAGCTTGGAAAGCAGGAGGCAGTCAGGACAGAGGAATAAACTACAGGGGGAACTTGTGAAAGCAGGTGAAATAAAGGGAAAATAACCTACTTTGGGGGCAACTGGAAACCAAACTTTATGTGGACACCTGAACCAGACCAGATGATGGTATCAAAGAGAACAAGGCATATCTGAAATTATCACTATCCTATATTTCAGTCAGTCAGGAAAGCTTCACATTCCTGACGAGCGGAAAATGTAACTTTGCAGTAAACACAGATGAAAGCAAAACACAAGCTGGAATTATTTTTCACATATTCTTTTTCCTCCCCCTCCCTCCTCTTTATTGTATTGGAATTTATCATCCGTAAATGATTTTATTGCTCTGTCTGAATACAACATAGCCTGCCCCACAGTTCAATCTCAGAGACTGCACAAGGGACACCCATTACAGAGGAGCTCAGAAAGACACTGCTCGTGGTCTTCCTGGGTGGGTGAGTCCTTGCAAGCCTCTGTGGCATGAGACAAACTCTGCTATTCCCTTCACAGCAAATCTACCCGAGCCCTCAGCCCTGACTGCTGGCATTTACACAACAGAAGTTTGATCCAGAATCCGCTTTCTTTTCTTCCTTCTTATTTTCAAAATACTATTATAACAAGCCAATTATCCATTCTCTGTAAGTTTTCTCTCTCTCTTTCCCAAAACACTACAGAAATCACAGCTACTAAATACATCTGCAACTTCCCTTCACAGCGATTACAACAGACCATTGGTGGCAAGGCTTCAGTTCAAGAGAAATTCATGCATGTCAGAAGCCATAATCCATCAGTCCATGTAGTGCCCTATTGAGGCTTCTGAAGATAAGCTCCAAAATATTGTGGAAGAAGAAATGTATTTCTCATGCCTCACAGAAGCCAGCAACTAAATGAATTTTTGCAAATTCGTGAAGCTACGTACAGCTCACAATAACCACCTAAAATTAAATTAGACAGATGATCAACTTCTTCTAAACTTTGTGCAGGATCTGAAACAAGTACATGAATTGGATGTCTAAGGCTCTCTAGACTATCCTATTTCTGAAGACTTCATGGCCTACCTTATGAAGATTTGTAACTTGCAAAAGACCAAAAAGAACTGCTTTTATTTTAAGCATTGAATCCTACTGAATTTTTTAGTTAGGGAGCAATAGACTCTTATTAGCATGTCTGAGGCTCCAAGCCTTTTTATTTATGCTCTATTAAACGTTCATTTCTGTCTCGCTTGACACATACACACTCTGTGCTTCTACTTGCAATAGACTACAGCCAAAATACTCATGTCTAGATACCTAAATTAGAACTATACTGAAAAAATACATACACTTAAAGACTTCTAAAAAACTCATGACAGCTCAAAGTATTTCAAAGTGCTGATCATTTGCAGTTCCTGTGGTTTAAACATCAGTTGATCAATAACTTGAGTTATTGATCATTCATTCTCAAACACTGAAATGTGAAGGGAAAAGTTCAGAAGGGGCTATGGAAAGTTTAGGACATGTTAAAAAATACTTCAGAAAGATATAAACACTTACAGAAAATTATGAGATTGGTATAAATTATTGATTGGGAAAGGGGAGAAAATTAAATCTTCATGGATGATTCTTTCTTTTTACTGATAGGAATACAAACTTTCCTAATTAGTAAAATAAACAATTAGGTGCCAGCTGGCTAAATTACACATTGATCGTAGAGTAAAATTCTGCCCTCGAGCTGTACATTCAGCTCCAGTGATCATATCAGTGGGAATTAGGAGAAGACTCCACAGTTGTACAGGCTGTCACATCACTAACACACCTATGATGCTCAGAGCGATGCACAGGAGTCCCAGTTTCAAAGCTGCCAACAGGCCAAAAATACATTCGTGCAATTACAACTTCTAAAGCAGAAATCACCATTTGAATAAGCACTGGTATTTTAGTTTAATGAGTTTGTCTATCCAGGCTGCATAGCTGAAGTTCTGGAAAAGCTGCTGCTAGAACTCTGGTTGCCTCTGCAAACCTAAGAAAAACTCTCCACTTCTTTGTCAGATCTTTGCAAACAATAAAAAAAATAAAGTCTGCAAAAAATTATTTTCTCTTTGGTCACTGGAAATAAACTATAGAGTGAGTAAAACATGTAAGTTATTACTCACAAATTCCTTCTAGGTCTTGAAAAAAGGTAATTCACATGTGCCTGGCCTGGATGTCAGCCCCAGTGTAAGACACAGACACACCAGTAGGCAGCAACCTCTACTGCAGACAGCAGTGGCACAAAAACATATGGCTCTGACTAATGCTTTTTACCAGGATGTACACTGCTAAAGTCTGCCACAAATACAAAGCCATTTTCATCCATCTACACAATACAGAGGAAAAATATCAAAAAAACCAAACAAAAACCACCAAAATACACAAAAACCAACAGAAACAAAAACAAAAAAGCAAAACTAAACAAAAAAAGACCAAACCAAAAACAATCTTCTCTGCTCAGTTTCATGTTTCACAATTTTTTCTGAGATGCTACTACCAAGATAACAGCCACTGTAAAATTTTAAGAGAAACAGATCAATTACTGAGTATCAAAATCTGATCCAGTTCTTTGTTGACTTACCTTGCCAACAGATCTGGGGAACGGTGGTCTTTGATTTTCAGGAATTAATATCGGAGTTGCCAAAATAGCCCTTTTTTGTCTTAGAATTCCAAGGTTGCCTTCTGTCTTAAAGATTTCCTAGAAAAAAAAAAAGACAAATTACAAAGACATTAAAAAATAAAATTCAGTTATTTCCATTCCCTGCATCTTTAGGCAAAATTAACATGCATTCTTACATTCTAATTTTTCTATTCTTTTTTTTCCAGTAATTAGTGAGAACGTACCAAGCTATTTATTTAAATCTGTCAGTTTACTGCACTTATTTCAGTGACAGTAGGCAGGCCATACTTATTTTGCATTCCTGTAGACTAGTTTTAAACCTGAACAAGTGTGTCTACCGTTCTAATCTGATGACTGCTTAAATCATAAATCTAAACCAAGGACTGGCTTACCTCAAATACTTGTATGAGACCTGTAAAAAGCCACACTTTAAATGTCTTACATAGTTTTCTATTCTCAAGTCACATCTATACTTGATCAATTCTCAGTCCAGGCTTTTAATCAAACAGAACTTACAACTGAATTTGCTGAGACCGTCCCTAGACGACAAACTCTCTAAAAAACAGCCTGCAGCTCAAAACTAAAAATAGACATGAAACCCCAAATGTACCTTGGAATATCAGCTAGTAGAGGGTTTTTTTTGTGTTGGGTGTTTTGAGTTGTTTGGGTTTTTTTACTTCAAGAAAACTTCACACTACTGTATGAGAAAGAAGCAGTTCGTATTCGTACACATCTTTTTCTGTGCTGCATTTTCTGGAGTATTTAGTTCTAGCTGAGCTTCAGGCAATTTAGCACTTTATAAGCTACAGCAAACTCTTCAGCGTGGCCTCTGGCCCCTAGAAAACTCTATCCACCACACCTTTGCCTTCCCTCCCCTTTTGCCCTCCGATCCTCTCACTGTTCTCTCTGCATGAGCTGCAGTTTCCCAGGGACTACCCTCTTCCTTTTGCTTCCTCCTACGCTCTCTGCAACTCTCTTCTCCAAGAACAGGTACTATACCAAGGTCAAAACCAGCCTGTCTCCATCTCCCAAAACCCTCCTCTTGATCCAGGCCCCGTTTTGAGAAAACAAAAACCAAACCAAACCAAACCAAGTAAACAAAACAACACATGAATTTGCACTGTGATGGAAACCGTGCAACTGAAAAAGATTTAGATTGCTACTACTCAATTCAGGTGGTCGTGACAGTTTCACAAAAGAAATCATAAGCTGAATTGAATGTCTAATTTCAATAAGGTAGTTACAACCTACTTTGCTCTGCTCTCTTAATGCAGAAACTTCAAAAACCTAAGTTTCTCAGTTAGTTGTGGGATCCACGGTGGTGTTTCACTAGCTGCTACTTCATTACATAGGGAGTGTTCCATCCCCAGGCCATACTTTTCTAAATCTGTCAAGCTGAATGAATTTTCTTGGCTTCATGATCCAAATACCCATTGGTCACGAACTCCACAGACTGGTCCTGCTCCCACATGTATAGGTGTCTCCCTTCTAATGAGTCTGTCATCACTGCTCTACCTCTACTAGGAGCTTTGGCATCACTTTTCAAACTTTTCAAACAGCAGCAAGGGAAACTCAAGTCTTCAACAGTTAGCTTTAGTCATGGGGAAGTCAAAGAGCACTGGGACTCACACAGAGAATCCCTACTCAAATTTTGCCAATTTTTGTAACTTTTTGAGGCTCACCCTGATACAAAGTTCCCATCTCTCCCAAAGGCTTTGCCACTTCTCTCTAATCTTTCAGACTGAAGGCCACTTGGGTCCCTATTTTCGTCTTTCAATTCCTCTCCCAAAAGAATTTGCCTTAATAAAAATTCATGAGAAAGTTCAAGATAAAAACATTCGAAGTGTCAAATAAAAAAAAGAAAGAGCTGAATTCTGTCCAAAAGCAAATGCACAGAGCAGTGAGCTTTCAAGATCACTTACACTGCAAACACAGCAGACAGTTTGGCTGGCATGTGTCTGTGACATTTCTGAGGAGAGCAGAAGTGATTACCAGTATGTCTAAACATAAATATCAGTTCTTTAGCTCCGCAGCAGCGGTGCTCAACTGATGACAATTCTCACTTGTGCTAACTCCTACCTTCATGGTTGCCCTTCAGCTCATGAAAATGTAAGGAAGAACTCCCAGGTGCATGCTCTTTGGAAACGGGCAAGACATTTATTCAGATTTAGATCCCTTTGTATCATGGAATCATAGAACAGTTTGGGTTGGAAGGGACCTCTAAAGGTCATCTAGTCCAACCCCTCTGCAAGAAGCAGGGACAACTTCAACTAGATCAGGTTGCTCAAAGCCCCAGTCAACCTGACCTTGAATATTTCATGTTTCTTTCTATTATAGTTTGAGGAAAAAATGGGATTTTCAGATAGCTCAGTATCTCAATCTCCCAGCTTTGTTAGTCATAGACCCATAATCAATTAATTTATTACTTTCTCATGACAGGTTATCCTTACACTTTCACAGAAGGTCCACAAATGGCAGAAAAAGCCAAATTCAATTCAGTGAGTCAGCACCTCAATCATTAATACAAAGAAGAGAAGTTCTAAAGGAAAGCAGCAGGGTGGTAAGACTTAAGGACTTCCAGTCCAGGTTTTTTTTTTTGCACAACTTCAGAATAAACAAACAAAACAAACCACAAACAAACAAAAATCCACACAAAAAGAAAAATAGTATTATCTGTTTGTTTGGTGTTGTTTCTAAGCACTATTAGTTTGTTGCATGAAGTAGAAAGCTTCTATAGACTGGGCACAGAACTGTGTGCACTTCTCTAAGTATGCTGATTTTTAAATATTGATTTCTCCATGATGATTTGTCTCTGGTTCACTGCTGGGTTTTAAATAGTGATTTGTTCATGATGATTTCTCTCTCTCTCATCATCCCCTGGTGTCTAACAGCAGCATGACTGATTAAATGTGTAGCCAAAAGCATCACTATAGAATGCAGGTAAACAGAAAGGAAGAAAAGGTCAAGAGTAGCTCACCAACATATTTAAGAATTCACTGCTGTTTGTGGTTATCATAATGATTTTCCCATTTGTAAAAGACAGGGGAAAAGAAAGAACATTTTGCTTAATGCCAAGCAGCTGCAACTAATGGTGTGATACTCAACCAGCATATAGGACAGAAGCCAAGGAATCTGAAATCCTATTTGCACTTAGCATCTGATTCAACTGTTCAAACACAGAAAAGATTCTCATTCATGGGTGGATATATTGCATAAATAATAATCTTTTCCTAAATTCACCTGTTTAAATTCTTGAAGAAGCAGCTCACAAAAGGGATAGGAAATTACTCCAGACAGAGACGGCAATTTTGTTTCAAATTTTCTTACAATACCAGCCTAGCATTTTAGCAGGAGTCTTCTTTTGACACAAGGGAAACCCACAAAGTCATTTTCCATCATTTTTGCTGGAACCAGCTGATCAAAGCCTATAGTACTTACTATGTCTTTGTAGCAGCCATGACTCCAGACAAGTATTTGTGTCAGGAGTCTGGAGCTGGCAGTCCTGACAACAAACAGAAATATAAGATGTTTGTCCAGAAACATCCAAACTATATATATTATATTAAATATATACCTTTCTAGGAAAAAAAAAAAAAAAAAGTGGGTAAATAAAGATTCTGGGGTTTTGATTGGTTTTTTGGTTGTTTTTTTTTTACTTCACTATATTACCTTTCTAGACATAGGATCAGTAAAACAATAGTTCAAGACCCAATATGCTGATGCACTGGCAACAAAGCTTGATTCCCTATTCACATTAAACAAGGAACAAACACAACCACCTCGTCTTCCCATCATTTAGGTTAGGCTGTTACTGAAAGATGCCAGTCTGCCCAAACTACGATGCTACACAAGTTGCAATTCCCCTCTATCCCTTGAGACCCCTTCACTCTGTTTTGGTTTTCTTTCTTTTTACCAGGAGTTCTTGGGAGTATTTCAGTGCTTCAGTATTTGAATGAATGGCCTAGTCACTATCCAGGAGCAAGCACCATTACTCTTGGCAAAGAAAATTTCATTAGAACATGTCATGGGAATAAGGTGGCTGAATACTGATATCGATTTGTCACAAAAAAGGTTGGAAACATCACTGGAATGCCAAACTCCATCTACTATCGTGACCAGAAGAGTGGCTGAGTTTCTTGCCATTTAGTTGTTTTTATACACTAGGCTCGATAATACAAAATGGGGTCAGTCTCAAATACAAAAAATAAATCAAAATTGTTGCAATTCCTCTGAAATAGCAAATGGGATGTGATATTCAGAGATATATCACTCCTCCTAAAAAATAACATCACTACATAAGACTGAAAAACTAAAACCTCATGCAGATAAATTTAAGAAGATACAGTTTTTAATGTGATTCTCAGCTGAAATGTCACAATTTTGCTATAATACTTCATTGCTTTATGTATGTTATTTCTATCACTGGAATACTGTCATCAGTAGTATTAATAGTTAACCATTTCTAAACCATGCCAAAACAGACAAATATTTTCTCACTGTGTTAATAATGTGAAAAATGAAGAAACAGGCCGGAACTTCACTTGTAAATTAAAGCAGAAATGTTCAAACAATTAACTCAATGAATAAAATTAAGAATTGTAAAGGTCAATGGTATACACACAAACATCTGCTCAAGAGTAGTCTGTACTCAATGCCTGTAAATGTCACCCTAAAAATCACATTGTGTACTTTAGAAGAACAGATCCAGCTAAAATCTAGCACGCTAAGGGAAATCAGGTATTTCAGAGCACATAAGCTCCCAGGCTTGTGAAGCATGGTCAGCTAGAACAACTGGGTAATGGAAACTGCTGGTGGAACTTGATTTAATTATGCTGGGTGTTTCTATTATTATAATTGTTACATAAATAGGGAAATCCTGAAACTAATATACCAATATACCCCTTAACTTCATAAACACTTGGTGACCTCAGACTACAGCTTCGCCACTCTGCCATTGGTGAGCTGTGCTACACATTTTATAAGGTGGAGGTTCCTTTTATCTTTAGGAGAGTCAAGAAAGCATTAGGAAAAACTTTATTCTTGTTTGGATCATTTGGTCAAGTGTAAATGGTAACTATTTTAATGCTAATTTATTCTAAAGTATTTTTGCCATGCTTGTGTGACAAAATGTCAGCTATCGTGGAGAAAACTCCAAACTTGTTTGTGAAATGATCCATTCCATTATTGCCCTGAACCTCTGCAGTACTTTTTGTGATGAAAAAGTCCTGGTTCTATTCAAGTACAAGTTTCATTCATCTTCAAACCTGCCTTATTCTGAGTCAGGGAAAAGTTTTTCTAAGATGATAATGGACTAAATATCATTAACTTTCCTTTTGTACACATTAACCATGGGAGTTACCCGGTTTGAGAACAATACAGCAATGACAACCAAGTGCCTTTTCATTTTTAAATTAACATTTCAGGTTTTTTTTGTCATCGTTTAATGAGTGTTATTTTTGTTTTGAACCATATGTGAATCACCCCCACTTTCAGGAGATCTCATATTGTTCCACACTGCTCATAAAATATAATGAGGTATCCCTTATACACAAACAACCGCACACGCTCCGACCGCATCTGTCAACAGCATTGCAAAGACAGGCTTACAGAAAAAGACAACGGCTGACCTGCTGCCTCTTGTCTTCACCAGGATACACTAACACCACATCAATTATTACCATTAAAAATACCCATCTCCATTGCGCTTACACTGCTTGCAAAGCAAACAAAACCGGACTGCTTTTACAGCACGCCAGAAAAAGAATCAGAATTGTTAAAGATGTCCAAAAACCTTCAGGACCCTGAATAAATGTAGTGTAAATAAGGAAAGCACTTGCTGATACAATTGCCAAGGCATACAAGCCCTAAGAAAAGTGTCTTGTAATAGAAATTTGCCTTGAAAACACAGAGATTTGGCCTAATTTTTCTTTTATTAAAAGCATCTCCCATTGGGTAAGATACCAAGCTGTTATTGAAAATAGTACTAGAGACAGAGCAGATTTCTGAAGCAATTAAAGTCTTTCACAAATACAATACTTTTGAGACTTTGAACCAAAGCCACGTGGAAAACTCATTGCACACCATGGCCACAAAGCTGCAATCTCTTACTATTCCTACTGAGTGGACTCCATTCTTATACTGGAGGAACTCAAAGTGTGAGGGCTTCCCTTTAACCCCAGGAAGCTTCACACATGTTGAAAAAAATCTGATTTCCACTCCAAATGTGGAATAAGACAAGCAGCCATGAACAAGCTGTTCCATGTTTCACTCCTGGGATATAAGGACAATTTCTAATAGACGAAATTTAATTCTTATGTAAAATAAATTCTATTCTTAGCAGAAGTTGTCCTACCTTGGAAAACCAGCTTTCTATGTCTGGCTGCAGGGCAGCCAGTTCTAAGAATATGGAGAAAATTAACACATTTTATACCCATGTTCTGGATTGCTCAAGTGCTACGGAATTCACTACATTATGACAGTGCTGCACAAAAGCAATTCCATGATACCCTAAAGCAATAATACTCTATGTTAAAGTCATGTATACTGTTTAATGGATCTAGGGGCTGCAGTCCCAGTCCCATGTCTGAATGGATGCATAAAACATTCCTTCCTACCCTCTACAAGGCTCCAAGCTGTGACTACAATTAAAACCCGCTCAGTCCTGGCCCCCAACAATTTTCTTTACGTTCTATTGCCACATATTCCTTGTTATCCTTCAATTTCTTCATCACCTCCATTTCCTCCACAAAACAACCCCTCATTTAATTCCATACACTGACTATTTTACCTTGCTATTCTACCCTGAACTCTGCATGATCCTTCTGTTCTTATCTGCACCTCCTGCATCCCCCAGCACTACCTCACTTTCTCTTGTTCCAGCACTCAGTGTAATGCTGCAAGTCTCATTTTTCTTTGGAACACATTCATTCCTCAACACTCATTTTTAATTTCTTTCCAACTTTCATTTTTGTTTCCAGAAATACTTTTTCTTTGTTTGTTGGGGTTTTTTTAGGTGTTTTGTTGTTGTTGGATTTGTTTCTGGGTTTTTTGTTTGACTGTTTTTTTGGTTGGTTGGGTTTTTGTGGGGTTTTTTTGGTTGTTTATTTTTAATATTCTTATGCCTTTTTTTTGAGCGATATCTGTCTTGGCATTACCACGCCAAAGCTTCCCTATTTCATCCATCTTTAGGAGCTAACCAGTTCCACCTCACCTCCAAAAGCACAGCCAGTTTCAAAATTCCTGAAATTATGGTAGATTTGGGAACACTTCTGGTGCAGGTCCTTCAACTCATTCAGGACAAGAAAAGCAACAGCAACTCCTCATAATGCCATATTTTAACCCCTGACTTTCGCACTGGAAGCTGACATCACATGCATGAAGTACTGGAGCAGACAGGTTTGTAGATGCCACAGATCAGTCTAGAACTGGTGAAATCCCACCAGAACACATCCAGGACCCCATTCTCCCCTCCTCTGCCATTTTGCTAATGCACAGCCACCCAAGCCAATTCAGGGCACGTATAATCACAATCTCAAATCACAACAGTAGCATTTTGAACTCAATGTGTATGGTATAAGAAGCAATTCAAGAAGCAGGACAGAAGAAAGAGAAGCTCCTTGTTGAGCTATCAGGAGACCCATGGGTTCCAAAGCAGTTTTACTTAAAATGAGAGCTAATTTGTGTCATGTTGGACAGACACATTAATCTCTTCCTTCTCTCATAATACATCCCTAATCCTGACTGTCTAGAAGTTGTCTTATTTTCCTATGACATGAAAATACTTGAGCATGTGTGTGGGGTAGAGGTGTGGAATGAGGCATTCAGCCTTTTGCCTGAGATTTCATAAAAAAACAACCAAACAAAATATAAACACCACCAGAAAAATCACCACAATGCAGACACTGACTGTATGTCCAACAACCCTACCCTGTACTTTTTGGCAACCTGAACTGTGCACGTGCAGGCTGTTGGGCACACCCAGATGAATCATACACACACTCTGCACAGCACACATCACATATAGCAGATCTGGTCGTGGCTATTGAAGAAAAATTGACAGCTGCCTCATGCTGAAAAACAGGAGCCCTGTTATTAAGAGTGAAAAGTCCGTTTCTTGCTGCAGTAAACGGAGGGAGTTTCAATACTTTCCAGTAGGGCTGGTACACTCCTGCAAGTGATGTAATGTTGCGGCCATGTGCCTGTACCACTCTCCTTCCTCCTTTCCATTAGATCAGAGCTGAATTGACTCCTAACAAAAATAATACATAAAACAAGACCGCAAAGCAGGAATGCGTTACCTTTAGCTCACAGATTTGCACAACAAAAAAGCCTGGATATATTCTATTAGACTTGACCATGCAGGCATAGCGGTGCTCCACAGAGCTGGCATTCTTGTGCTTTCCTATACAGGAGCTGCCAGGCTGACAAATGAAGTGGCAGTCTGTGATGAAGACAAAATGCCCACTTAGATCTGGGCTACAGCAAAGCTCCTCATTCACCAGGCTGGATTTGAAATTCGGTCGAAAGAGCTGAAATGTTACTGCATTAATCCCCTTCACCACTTGGTCCAGCTACTGAGAACAAATTAATTAGCAGGCGTTAACTGAGTCCAAAGAGCTGAAATCATAGTGTATTAATCCACTTCACAACTTGGGCTGTATTTTTACTCTTCAATACCAACAAATTAGCAGACAGTAACTGTCTGATACCGAAAGTTTAATTCTATTCTGTGATACAGATACAGACAGTGTTCTAGTGCCTCGTGGACAGCTTCTTGTTTCTACTTGAGTGGGACTGGACTTCGACTGCAAGATGAAAATACAAGACCTGAACACACCCTGTGCTATTTGTCCCCACCATAGTGACTCAAATTCACAGGACAGTGTCCCTTAAGTCTAAACCTTCAATTACTTTGGACAGTCTCAAAGACCCACAGAGTTATCACTGCAGAAGAGAGAACACAGGTGAAGTTCAGATGAGAGTCTGAAGTTTAGATGAGAGGTATCTAAAACTTTGCATGCAATAAAACAATTTTTTTTAAAGAATGATTACCAAGACACTTAAAAACCCCATCATTCACTCAAATTTAACTTCTAGATCCAGCTTCTACAGAACCTGTAAAATATGCTAATTAGAAAGAGCAATATTGTTTTGCTTTTGCTGTCTCTACTTTGGGGTGGGAAATCAAAGCTCACCCCTTTTGCAGAATGTTTCCAAAAAAAGGTGAAACGTGCAAAATGGATCCAGACACAGGCTAGGAAATCTCAGTGGATTCTCACATTTCTCCTTAATCATATGCTGGCAATTAAGTCTAGTTCAGGAAATTCAAAGAGTGTACCTGTCAGGAATCAGGAGCAAATTAATTGCTATACTGGAACAGATCAATGATTCATGATCTGTAACATCAAGCTGCTAACAATACTAATTGCCACATACTTCAGGAAAAAGAGCCTAAAATGTCAGGTGTTATAGTTTACAATGGTTTGAAGGGTGTTTTTTTCTGGATTATAACTGCTGAAATTGCAGTTGAGTACAGCTTTACAACACATGAAATGTGACATTGATAGTTCAATACTGTTTACCATTAAAATTCCTATGTTTGGAACCGAGTGTTTTGCCCAAACAACCTGCAGCCATAGTAGTATAAAAATATTTATATTCCCTACATCACACCTGTTGACTTTTAACTGTCTCCATGGGATGAGAACAGTCACCACCTACACAAACAAGAAGTAAACAGGTGTTATTCAAGTTTCCTGGCCAAGCGAAGACAGATCCAACCTTGAATGCCATCTGTTCAGCAACTTCACTGCTACTCCTACTGCCCTGTTCTTGTAGCAATGGCCACGGGCAATCTACTCTGGGTCTCAGGTCAGTGGGAAGCATTATCCAAGATTATTATAAAGAAACAATACTCTCAAAACTGTCAGAGCAGTGTTGGAGCACTCCATAGCTCCTTATCAACTACAATGAAGTGGCCAAACAGCGACCAATAGTCCAGTGGCCACAGGGGTAGAGAAGATACAGATACAGTATTGTTCTAGTAATTGCTTCCAGAGATTTTCCAGTGAACCACATTATTTTAGCACTTACATCCCACAGATATAAAAACTCTACCCTAGTCTCTTGATTACTGAATCAGTGTCTTTCTGAGAAAGAAGTGATGCATTCAAATGCATTCAAGCACCTGAGCTCTGACCAAAACACATTATCCGCACTTAGTTTCTACTTTTTCATTCATATCTTCTATTTTTTCAGTTCTATTGGATAAGTTTTATTTTTTATCTATATGCATTGTCTTGTTCTCAAAGTGACTGAAGTCATTAAAGCCAGACCTATGATGTCTGCTGCCTTTACTGACACGCTGGAATTTAAACAGGAGAGTTCTAGAAGTAAAAACCTGAGTTCTCACAGCTTGAGCTAAATCAGCAAAATCTCTCTGCTCCTCATAATTATCCATCATGCAGCTAGCCCCAGAAGGATCTCAGTTGGGCTGTATTTAAATGGCATTACGAATTCGTAAGATGACTTCTTCAGTTCTGCTCACACATGCCAAGTACAAACGTTCCTCTTCAAACCGCGACCAAAGCCCCTTTGTGTACATCAGATCACGCACAGCACGCTGCTTCTGTGAAGTGATGAATTTCCAAGGAATATGAAAAAAATCATTCTAGTCTGTGTTACTCAACTTTCTTTGCACCATTCACTCTGGTATCCGAATGTAACCCCGCAACAAAATCGAGCCATCAGCTTAGCGCCCAAGGTTCTGGTTGCCACTCCCTGGCCCTTTTGGAGAGAAGCAGGGTATCGGTTTCTCAGCTTAAAATAGCTTTCCTATGCTGACTTTATCTCAGAGACAGGTTAATCAATCGCAGCATTCATAATCTGATACAGTTTTGGCCCTGTTTCAGTTTACAAACTGCCCATTAACAGACCTTGAAATCTGTGAACAAATACATTATCTGCCATTATATGCAAGTTTCTCAGATGAGTAATTTTTGATCTTCTGATTGCTCAGGCAGTTGCTTAGAAACATTTGTCTGTATTAGTTACACAAGTCACGTGGTATTATTTTTCTTTCCAGATTGGATGGCTTCTGTGAATAAGCAACAGAGCATGAAATGCAAATTTCATGATATAAAATTCAAAACTTGCTTTCGGCAAGGATTTGATTTATTACATTTACAGCACAAGATGAAAACAAAAAGGTTATCTCTGTGATCTGAATGACCTGACAAGGGAAGCAATGCCTGTGCCACTTGAAGAACTGGTGGCATAAATTGCAAAACCAACCAAACAAAAATATTAAAAAACTCCAAACAATATAAAAAGAAAAAAGGAATTGCATAGAATCAGTGGAGCTCATGGTATAGGGAGCTTATTTGGCTGAAAAGGTCATTCACAGAAACATGAAGATGATAAAGAACAGGATGGAAGTTTTGAATACTCTTGCTATCAAATGAAAAGGAACCTGTGTAATAATTCATTTTACTAGTTATCTACACAGAAATTATGGGTTTCTCATCTGTTGATTAATACTTTCCAGGGGTTAGTAGTTCTCTAGATTAAATCATAGGTAGTTAGGTCGGGGGGGGGAAGTCCTGGAGATTCAAGTAAATTATTTGCCTCTCCCAGAATTTTGAGCAGGCAAGAAAGTAGTTGTGTTCCCAGTGACATAACAAGCAGGACTCATGCAATGAGGTTGAGAATGTATTCGCTGGTATTTCATCATCGATTCTACAGAAATACAATGGAATCTTTTTGGGGTTTTTTCTTACGTTATCAGTATGAGAAACATTGAAACTCACAGCTTTTTGTCTCTTTTACCTTTGTAAAGGAACCACTTAGATTTACCTAGTGTTTCTCCACTGACAGTAATGATTTTTCTTCTCTATTGGATGCAATGGTGTCTAACGGCAAAATCATTGGTTCAAAACTAAATATAGAATTATACTAGCAGAGGCTGCTTCTTTCAGTTGAAGACAACCAAATATGGTAAAACTATGTTTCTGAGCACACACTCAGACTGTGATCCAGGCTGCTTCTACAAACTGTAAAGCTTATATTCAAAACATAGCCAAAATCACAAAGACTAAACCAAACAAACCCCAAAGGAGGAAATACTGCTAAAACAACAGAGAGAAACTTAGAAAACAATGGTAATTTTTATGTTGGTTTTTTTCCCCAGTAAATATTTAAATCAAAGCTAAAACGACTGCTGGACAATAAAACCATTCTCAAAGAAGATAGCATATCTGAGTTTTTGCTGAATTGCAATGCCACCCTGGAATACAAAGGTACTGGGGGGTTGATTTTTACTGACACTTGTGCTATTCAGGAGAGATACATCTCATATCACTACTAATTAGGTAAAGTCTCTAACTTCCCTGGTACTCCCTTTCAAGACGACAGCTTTGCCAGAAACTAATGCCAGTGGTCCAAAATGACAACAAGAGTGCCTAGCAGCTGAAGGCTGACATCAGTGCAAAATATTTGTGCCACCCGAGATTTAAAACAGGCTTAGTTTTAGGTGGACTATGAGTAACCCAGGATTAAGATCAAATCCTTCTGCTAGCAGAAACAGCACTGAGTGAGAGTGAAATATGTATGCACAGTCCTTGCTTACTGTTAACAGCCTCTCTCATAAATCCCAGCAAAGGCGTTCCACGAAATCAGCCAGAAGTAGCATCACACTCTGAGCACTCCTCTCAATATTCACTCCAATGCCAGTGTTATTAATGCAGTATTAAAGGACTGAATATGAATTTGATTAGAAAACAAAGGTATAAATATTGATTTCAGCAAAAATGAAGCCTTCAATCAACCCAAATTTCTCCACTGCATATTTTCAATGGTTTTATTAAAACTTACACAATTCTTAAATACCAAATAATCCCTTTTTTCCCTTCCTCCTCTTTCTAACATGCAGTCAGATCATGCTCATCCATTTTCAATAGGACTTTGCTCCCTTCTTAGCTGCATACAAAAACCTGGTTAAAGGAATATGAGCTTATCAATTGCCATCCTTTCCCTGTCTTTTAAATAAGATAGAAAAAAAAACCCCACCAACATCCTGAGCTAAGATTAAAAGCCACATTCATATTAAAGAATGGTGTCTTTTTACCATTGAAACTGAAGCTGTAGATTATTCTGTGCTGATGAAGTACTATAGTGGGCAAAGAACTTTCTCATAATGAACACTTCTGTAAAACAATTTATCTACAAGAAAGGAAACAAGTTTGCATAATCCATTTATGGTTGATTCAGCTTTAGAGGAATTTGTTATATAAATATATCTTGCCCTGGGGAATTGTTTTGCCAAAGTAACTAATGAAACTGTTTGAGCAACTTAACACTGATAATTAATAGGATTTTTCAGTATCACAACGGACAATAACATCTTCCCATGTACATTAACAATCTCAACAGTGAAGAGAAAAAAACCTTGTAGACTCCAAGAGCCAAACACACCAGAAAGTGAAAAATGAATTAACTTAGCATCAGCAAGAAAGCTAAGCAGGTACACATGGTTTAGGTGATCATCAAGAAATGGTTAGTAGTACCTGCTTAAAAAACCCAAACATTCCATAGCTCAGTAATTATCACTTTACAAATCTTAATTAATACTTCATCAGTTGTTCAGCTGATATTCCTAGTAGTCTGCTATCATGTTGGCATGTTTGGTGAAACATAATCAAGTGTTATTATGTTGTTACACTTAGGTGAGAATCACAAGTTATGTTTTAAGTTTAGGTGTCAATATTAAATCATCAAGAAAGACTGCCACAGGTAACTCTTCTACAGTCTCATCAATAATACCTTGCCAACTACAATTCTGTAGAGACTTCAAATTTACAGTGAACCTTACCTGCTTTTGTGGTCACATAATTATTTTTATTATGCTTTGTGGCAATGTTGGCTGCCAAAAAAGGTTGTCCTAAAATCCCAGTGTGAGAAAAATCAATTTTCAGATGCAAATATGGGTGCCATAGGTGACATTTTTCATACTCAATAAATTGCCTTTCTGTGGCTTTGAACTAATGGACACATAAACAAGAGAGACTGGTGCCAAGGTATCGCATTATAACCTTAGTGAAGTTTTATGAGACTCGTGCTACATGCTGCAAAGAGAAACCAAAACAGAAGGAAAGGGCATGAACAGTTTGAGGAAATCTGAAAGGTAGCTATAGCTTTATTTATTTTTCTTCAAATTATCCCCCCCCCTTTTTCTCTTAGCTCTGATTTCCCATCTACTTTTCCACCTTTTTTAAATTCCAGTGCTCTTCATGACACATTCTCTGAGCCACAACTTTTACCTCATTATTATTCTCCACCTCCCCTCTTTTCTGTCCCTTATCTGTCTTCCCAGTTTCTCTCCTAGAAAATGTGTGCAAAGAGGATCCCCTCCCCTTATTCTTTTTTTTTTTTTAGTTCTGGCAGCATTGTTTCCATTTATTTCCATCTCCTTAAGGTGACAGGCATTCCCTGGCAGGGAAACTATTCAGACACCTGACTGTGGTTGGCTCTGCAAAGCCAGCGTGAAGAGCCACTAAGGTAGACCTCAAAACTGTGGCATGTACTTCTAAAGCAGGATGTCCAGAGGACAGCATGAAACCAGTTTATCAACACTAGCAAGGATCTTTACAGCAGTTAAGTAGAGGGAAGAGCTCCAATTAAAGCTGCCGATTGCAACATCTGGCTAACGAAGCAGAACCAGCAGGCAGGCATCTCACTGACATCTGACATCTCAGGGAGTCACGTCCCAGTTCAGGCACTGGGTCCACACGAGACTTCAGTTGAAAGCTGCAGTTGTAGACTATTTTGTTTACTACACAGACACATGGATTACAACCAGATCACTCTCAGAGAGGTCTTCTTCCCCCTCCCTGCCTTTCTTTTTCTCTGAATCACAACTACTTCCATTTTTACATTAAATAATGAAGGAATAGAGTTTCATTCTGCTACTAAATCTGTGTACTTGGACCACAACTTTCTAAACAGGGGGAAAAAAACAAAAAAAAACCCCCAAAACCCCAAACCAAACAGACTGAAATTAGCATTACCTTTAAAAACAACAAAATCTTTCAGTGACCCCACTGCTCATGTCAGATATGGCTACATTTCAAAAACATGAGGAGGTCTGCAATTGCACAAAACAAATAGCAGGGGTTTTACAGGCTTGTCGGAAGCTTATCTGAAATAATCACAAACTTCTTGAGCCTGCAAATTTAGGATTGACATCCTGAGAGATATTTACTTTTGTGATACAAATAGAAACATGATAAACCCAGTATTTTTATGCTCTGTTGATAGTATTGTTTCCAACTACAACTGAAATGTAAGATATGATTACATAATAGTTTTTCAAACTTCTTCAAAATAAGTAAAGTTCAAATCTTAAGCTTTTGAAACTTTAATTTTGAAATAAAGATCTTTTTGTTATTTCACCTTCTTCTCATGTTAGGAAAATATGACCAGTACTGAAATGACAAAGAACTGCATCATGCATCAGACTTATCCCCATGCACATCCAGTTGCAAGATGGGAATGATAATCTGGGGAACAAATTTTAAAGGCACCCTTTTCAACTTCTCATGCTGGAACTCTTGACAAATAATATTATTGCTTCTGATGGTTCTTAGTTATGTTTCGAGCTCTGTGTGGGGTAGGAGGGAGAAAAAGGTATTTTCTTCAGCTTTCTCTCTCCTACAGAAAAATCTCCCTTTCAAGTCAATAAACAAGTGCATTTTGATTTTGCCTGTCAGCATCACCAGCATGACACAGAAGCAGAACAGGCTTCTAATACTGTGCAAAAATACAGTTTCAAACTCTTGTTCATGCCATTTGTCTGGTTGGCCAAATACCATTAGTGTATTTCTCAGTGGCAACAGTTTATTCCCATCGCCAGAGCAACGCCTGGCAAGGCACGCATCTGGAATTCAGGGCAGCATGCCACAGCTGTCTCCACCCTGTCCTTCTGAAGAGAGAAATCATGATGGAAAGCACGAAACACACTGTTCCTGGCCTTTTAAGGACACCACGGAAATGTACTCCGCAAGCCAGCTAATATATACAGCTTCTTTTTCTTCCATCACTCCGTTTCTTCATGGTCTTGTAACCCGTACAAACATTTGGAAAGCAGGTCTTTAATTCCAAAAGTCCACAAGTGACTTTGGGGGCCAAATTCCCTGATCAGATTAACTCTCTGCATGATTGCTGGTAACGCAGAAAGTGCCTAGCAGAAAATTCCCAGGTCATGGAGAATTACCTCCTAGTAAAGCTGCAGCACACAAGAGTACCATGGCATGTTTGTCCTTTACAAACACAAGTACTTCAGGGTTACACACATTATATAGATTGGCATCAGTTAACACAGAGCTCGATTTTACCCTGTTTCTACAGTTTTTCCTTTCTGGAAGCAGCTACAAGTTGTAGGGACAAAAACTCCTAAGACTTCGAAACAGACCCTAGGATTTTCAGCTTTTTTTCATGCCGAACCAGATTTGACCAGATCGTAACTCCCAGCAGCAGAAGATACCAGCCAAAAAAACAGCTGCATCAGATTCACCAATTTATCTATGTTAAACAACAGCAAAACAGAAATTGGAATTTTATGTATATAAAACAATCCAAAACACAAAGGAACAACTTCTTAGATACCAGAGATGTTTATTGGCAGTATATCGGGGCAGAAGATTTACCAATAAGTTTAGTGAAAAATCTGCTGAGAGGTTGTACAGTCCTGATCTCCACTATTACTGTCCAAAGCTATTCATTTGTATAAGAAGTAAATTTAAAAATAGAAGATATAATGCAGCATTCTTTTAGGAACCTTCACTACATGTAGAGCCCTATAAATAGCCCCCTATCATGTCATTTTTCCAGATACTCTGCTCTGTTCACAGTTACTGTAAGAACAGAGCATTCCACTTTCCCTGTAGTGAACATGTCACAGTAACCTGAGGAAAACCTTTTATATATTAGAACAAGGCACATACTAAATCTACCCCTTGGCCTATCTATGTATATATAGCTGGAGTTCATTAACTTGACAGCACTAGTTCCCTTTCAAGGAAAGTGAAAGGAAAAACAAACAAAAAAATTATATGCAAATCAATATCAACTGTTCTCATTTAGCACAGTGCCAGATAGAAAATACTGACAGTGAAAAAGAAACTTTCTGGTGGAAAAACATCCTTAGTATGTTTGTTCTGTTGGCTTGTGTGGTTTGGTTTTTCATTGTTTTGGTTTGAGGGGTTTTGTTTGTGGGTTGTTTTTCGGGGTGGGGGTGAGTTATTTATTTGCTTTTCCTAAGAGAATCTCACAACGGAAAAGACTACAAATCAGTCTTCATGGACATGTGAAATAGTAATAATGGAGCGTCAAAGGCCAGGGGAAATTTGTTGGAGATGAGCATAAGGTAAAGGCAAAGATCTGTTTGTCTACCCTGTGTGTGCTGAAGTGTGTATTACCTTGCTAGAGAGAAACAAAGTCAGCAAGCTCTACCTGGCAAACTGCAGGCCACATCCAGACCTCTAAGATGCCTCTGTGCCTCACGTGCCCCATGAAGTTGAGCTCAGATGTAGTAAACAGCAGAGAAGAGCTCGGTGGGTTACATGTATGAACAAGGTCTCAAAAGCCACAATTTTTATGAGTCCTTCTACGGTAAAAAATGAAGGAGAAATAATGAAATTGCAGAATGGTTTGGCTCTCTCCCTTGATTCTCCTAAACACACATCCTTACACTGGCAACTGGAGTCTTATCTTTCTGCTGTCTAGAGTGAAGATTAATTTCCCTCACCTTATTTTCTCATTTTATACTTTTAAATTCTGAGTCTTAATCAAGTCACTTATCTAAATCACAATTGTTCTGAAATACATTTTCAATTAATAAAATGATCCCAAATACAGCCTAATGCAGAGTGCCAACTAAAAGAAAAGACACAATAATTACCAGCAATGACAAGGAATTGCAAAAGCCATTAAATGAAACCAAAATAATTTCTCCCCCACAACCTCTATCTCATATTTTCTTACCACTAGAAGGATACAGTAATTATGTCCCTCAAGTAAACCAGCTACTATTCTGCTTAGTAGAGAAATATTAAAGGAATTCTTTCCTTTTTATGCTTCTAATATATTTCCCGTATTTTTCTGCTAATTGATTTAAATATGGTGTGTTAAAGCAGGAAACATTTCCATTTGGGATACAGACGATTGAACTTTTCTGGCAGATGTTAAATTTATTAAACATCATAGGACTGAACAGAATCTGCCTTATGGTATTTACAAATTTGAGATGTAATTTAAAAGTAATTATAGTCAATACACAAAATCTGGGATTAAAAGCCACTGAACGTCTGAAACTTCTGAGATCCTCTAAAGAGCTACTTGATCAAAAAAGCACTAATTTTTGCAGGGATTCAGATGAAGGCACAAACAACATGAAAAATAACTGGAGAAATTATTTTTTTTATGCTGTTTCATAGACACAAAAGATAACTGGCATACTGTGACTACCCACTAACATTATGCCCAATTAATGTTACGTATACACATCAACTTAATGTTAATAGCATCCAACAGAAAGGACTATACCATACGATAGTCCCACTAACACATTCAGTTTTCCTGGCAATTAAACAACATGGAAGCACTAACAATTAACATCAAGGTCACCCTCAAATAAATTTTGATTTGGACACTCCTCATCGCAGATTTATGAGTAGATTCAAAGCTCATTAAAGTCGGTGGAACGACTCCTATTGACTTAATGGAGATTGCATTTGGTGTACTGCCTTCTATGTTTTCCTATGACAGATTAATTACACGGTTTTGTGAATAATCATGCCTAAAATCAACCCTGTAACTTAAAGCTTCAAGCCTTACCTCACATATACATTTAACCTTGTTAGCAGAGAGTTGGAGTGTTATAGATACAAGCCAAATTCAGAGCCAAATCATCCCCGACTTTGACTTTTAATCTTTAAACTGAAGTTTATGACATCCCTTCCCCTTATCTCCACCCTAATTTCTAATTTGTGGGTCAAGATGAACCATCACAGACTTTTCTGACTTTAATGACCGCGTCAGCTTCAGAAGGATGGTTGTTGGGAGTGGGGGAAAGAGAGCAAATCACATAAGGACAACACAATACAGCAGAACGGACAAAAAATAAAGGTGTCTGTAGATGAAGTGTGAAAGTCACTTAACCTGCCCTGCCCAGCTACATAAATGGTAAGAGCACAGTTTGAACTGTCCATAGTTATTTTGACACAGATGGGAGAAATCTCCCCCCTTCAGTAACTCACATGGCAATAGGATAACCAAAAAGGACAGGGAGTGGGTAGAGCTTTGCATAACAGTAAATTGATCACACAGGAGAGTTGCCAATATTCCTCTTGATTTGCCACTGAAAAAATTCACCCACTGAAAACTAGAAGAGAGGCAAACAGGAATTGCTCAGTGTCTACATTTAGCTCCTATCTGAGGCTAAACTGCAGGAGTTGTTCTATCACCCGATGGCTACTCCCCAGCCAAGAAGGGGGGTCAGGAAAAGGTGGGGAGACTCACAGGTTGAAATGAAAATGGATTTAATGAAACAGCCAAAGTAATGCCAATGCCACTATAAAGCAAACAAAGTTATCCTCAGGCCCACAAACAGAGGGTGCTCACAATAAACCCTCAGGAGCAGGAAAGGGAGCAGAGTCAGGATGATACCAAGCAGGACACCCTCTGTCCTCAGCAAGCTTCCCCTTTGATACTGAGCATGAGGTTTATGGGATGGCATACACCTCTAGCCAGCTTGGGCCAGCTGCCCTGGCTGACTCCAAACTGGGAGTGGCCAGCAGACCATGGCAGGGCTATGATTCTGTCCCAGTGAAACCGGGACACTCAGTATGAAATTGCAGTAAATCAGTGAGGCTTTAACTGATGATTACGGACTGAGACAGTACCAAAACAAATAATGAAATCCCCATTTCCTGTATCAGGAATTCAGTCTAAGTGTTCTTATTTCTAGCAGGCAATTCTGCTGCAAAGGGCTGGTAGGATGAATGCATGCCAAATCAAATACAAAGAATACAGAGTACGAGTGTAATAGTCAATCTAAGACATGAGTTTATAGCTTGCAGTAAGAACAGCAGTAAGAATAGAATATCTGGTCTGAGAGTTCCTGCTATCAGATGCTACCATGGAGCTGAAGCACAATGACTGAATACACCTGGTCCCATCAAGGGAATTATCTACCAACATAGACTTTCAGCAATCATGAATTTCCTATCAAACAAAAGTGGCTTTTTATTTCATTTTCAGGAATGAGGTTGTTAAGACACTGGAGACCAAACTCAGTCTCTCCTTTCCTACTAGTACACCTGTGTGCCCATTACCTATGAAAGACACTGAGGAATGTTAGTGGTACCAAAAGGATTAGCAGCTGCCAATTACTTTACATAGCAGGACTCCTGGCCAGACCAAACGGACCCGCTGCCCCTCCACTCTCTTCCTGGGCAATCACCATCCCTAGGCACCCTCTCAGTAATAGAGGAAGATATATAAATGGGTAAAACTATTTTTTTCTAAGATGGATCCACTGCTTAATGCAAAGGTTATTCAGTTTGATTTGGTGGTGAAATAAGAAGTGAGGAACTGTATGATTAATAACTCCAAGATGAATGTAAACGTTAGCAGAGTTGTTTATTATGGAGAAACTAAATTACATTAACTCTGTCATTTTTATGCTGAAAATGTCAACTTGCTAAGTTATTCTTGGTACTTAAGAAAAGTAGCTGTAAAATAAGATGCAAAGGAATACTCTTAAAAGCAACAGAATTGTGATGATCAACAAAAAAAAAAAGAGGGAATTTTAGGTCCAGAAGAAGCCATCTGTCCTTGCAGTGGAAGAATCAATTCTTGAGGGAGGACAAATGTAGATTTCTATCCTGTGATGCTCCATTAAATGCTTAAGATGTGTGCTGAGATAGGTCTTACTATAATAACCATAATAAATGTTCCTTCAGGTTTGTGAAAACCAGCATGGAACTATTGGGGCAATCATTAGGGATGATTATTGATGTCTCTGATGGAGAGAAATGACTAAACTCTTACTCGGGAAATCGTCTTTTCATGTGAGTAATTCCTCCTATTATGGCTCAGTCTCAAATCCACCCTGTTTCTGGGAGCTGATGAAAAAGCTTATAGTGGGAAAACACCAGCAATATATTGTGCTGCTGACACGGTAAAGAACAACCTTGAGTTGAGTTTTGAACACAGCTTAGTTTGATCTCCTCTTGGAACTGTCTCATTTCCTCAATATATCTGAGGTATCACTGGTGAAACTGGGGTAGTTGTCATACACTGACTGCATCATTCCTGTGTGCTGGATGAGACACCAGTGCTACCAGCTTTCTTTGTGTACTTAATAGTTACACATTAAGGATCTCAGAGGATGAAAGCCGTTTTATAAATGAAAGATATTACATATCCTAAGAGACACCTACTTATCCTTTACAGTCTTGCTTAATGTTCTACTAAATCATACTTAGCCTGTTGCTTTCCCACTTACATCCTCATTTACTACAATGAATTTCAAATTTAAAACTTTTCCAAATGGTTCCTTTAAATGTTCCCCACACCTTTGGCACAAATTTCCACACAACTCCATCAGTCTCTGGAGTTTAACACATAGGATTGGCATACTTTAGATCAGAAATATCAGAATACTTTCGAGCTGGACTCAGAACAATAGCTACTTGAAAATAAATAATTTATGTCAATGCATTATGTTTTATCACTCACACACAAAATTTTGTGGATTTTTTGGTGGTTTTTTTTGGATGGATGGATAAAGGACAATTAACATCCCAGATCTTAAAAAGAAGCTAATTCAATTCAAAGTGTCTTCACACAACTTACCTACAATTCAAACTCTCAAAAATATTTTAGGAGCAAGAGGTAAATATGTATTCTCTTGGCACTCTGTGTCAAGATGAATTTTAGTTCAGGGAAAACACTTCAGCAATTGTTGAATAATCTCTCTCACTGCAATTTATGGAAGCTTTACCATTGAGTCTTATGGATGAAGAAAAAGACCTAAGTGTGTTTTAAAAGAAAACAGAATAGAATTGGTTGCATTCCAGAACTGCATTTGGTTCTGAGCTTCCACAAAACCCTTAAGTTTACGTCAGAAGCACACCAAGCAATAGTGAAAATACTCTGTGGATGACACCTGCTACTGCAGGGAGAGCTAACAGAGAAGTCTAAATGCAGTTCAGGGCTGACAGGAATTATGATTTTTAGATGGTTTTAATAAAATGCATGCATTTAGAAGAGTTTTGCCCATCAATTTTCATTAGTCTGTTAATAGCTTGGAATAATTAATGAGGTTTGCTTTTTTCTTTCAAAAATCATCTCATTTCACCTCTGAGTCACTGTTAAACACACTCTATAGGTGCCTTAGCTCTGCTTGCTACTGAAAAGCACCAAGTCCCTTTTCCTGAATAAACACATCCCTAGTTCACATCAAATCTGAATGTAGATTACTCATAAAGAAAAGCACTGAACAGTCACAGAAGCTAACACCTTCTTGTTTCACAGTCAATTATTCATGTTTCCAGTCTATAAGACCATTTTTCTCTCTTTAAATAACCAAGTACTTCTCATTTACATGCTGAAGTTGCGCACGGAGGGAAACAGAAGGAAAGGTAGCCCACGTTTGATCCAAGCATTTATAGACACACTGAATAAACTTACACGGCATACTTTGTCCAAAAAAAGGAACATTAAATTAATGAAAACCACCAGTGGCTCATGTTCTTTGTAGTATTTACTCTAGCATTCAACACAATATGTAGTTGTTGCTATGGCAACTGCCACATCTCTTGGCACCATAATAATTCTCAGATAAATGGATCTTTGTCAGAGCAAACTCCAAAGCCAGCATATATGAAACCTGCATTTCTTTGGTGGTGGGAAGCTGCAGAGTTAAGCTGGAAGTGTAAATTCAGCCCAGGCCTGGGGGAAAGCACAAGCCTACCAATAGAGGTGAGGCTCTGCAGCAGAGCTGTTCGAAAAAATCACAACCGCTCCGCGTGGCCGTGGGACTGGTGGGGTCACTCAGACACAGTCCAGCAAAGAGCTACAGGAGTCACATCCGCGTGGCACTGTCAGACAAAACTCCTGCTGCGAGGGTTTGATCTCAACTCTGCTGGAATCTGATTATTTCAGCAGGTTCTGGACCAGGCTGAAGGATAAAAAGGGAAAGCAGGTGACTGGAATTTCTATGGAAAATTGCTTATTCTAGGGGTTAAGGAGATTTCTTATCTAAAAGGAGCTCTTTGTTGTTTCCTCAACAGCAAGTGGTCTGCACAGAGGATTTTTATAAAAATATAGCCAAAAAAGCAGCTAAATGATACTACAGAATGATCCATTGATGAGAACAAGCTCTTGCTTTCACGGACACTTATTAAGATGTATTCAGGGAAACCTGCAATTGCAGACTTTATTAAAAAAAAAATATATTGCATCCCTTTCACTGGTGATTAAAGCAGGGAACAGTTATTTGCTAAAATACCATCAACACACAGGTATTAAACTCCAAAATCATTTATACCTCAGAATTTTATGCATGAATTGCAAGTCAATAGGCGTTTGCAGTGTGATAACAGAAGTAAGAAGTAGTAATGACAAGTTCATTGACTGGCTAGTGGAAGGACAACACTACATTAAGCTTTCTGCCAAACTGAACGCAAAACTGAGAAGACATTTTTTCTTTTGTTTTCTCCTTAAGAAACCCCAGCTTTATATGCCTGAAGGACACCTTCATATCCAAAGGCAAAGTATCTCCACAGCTCTTCTGAAAATGGTGTTCTATATACTGTTGCAACCAGTGTAATAACTCCTGAGTGTATCACAGATACTGATGTACCCCTGTGCCTTGCTCTATTTTGTGCCTTAACATTGAACACAAGCCGTGGTGGTTTATTTATGCAGTGCATCCCTCTTTTTGCAGCAACTGCTATATGCAAAATCTAATAATATGAAACTCTTCTAGCCTGTTTGTCAATATCTCATATGAGAGTCCATCTTCGTAGCTTTGCAGAGTCATTTTGAGCCTATTTGGAACTCTATTCTAAACTGAAAAAATGCTAATGTACATAAATGGGAACAATTGTTGCTCTATCAGAGAGACTGGGGTTTTGTATCTTATTTTCTAAATAAATTATTGAACTGCCAGATAACTTAAACTATTCAATTCCTTGCGTGATTTTTTTTTTCAGTGAAAGAATCCTGATTCATAAGAAGATTATTGATCCTTTATCATCTGTTATAAGCCAGAAAGCCATACATGTAAGATTTAAGGCTCTAGGCACTTTTTATCTCATATCAATAAAATTTGCAATCTCTATCCTGCAGGGATAAAGCAGAGAGTAAGACACAAACAAGAAATGCTAACATTTAAATCCAAAGAGCTTAGTTTCATTATTTCTGTTTAATGCTTTAGGAAACAGAGGCACAGGCATAAAGCAGCTTACACAAACAGACACATCCAGGCAGTGACTTAGTAGGAAACAGAATTCTCAGGTCTGCAAGGTGGCTGGGAAAGTTTTCAGCCTGGCTGCCCCTCCTGTCCCCAGTCTAATAAACACCACAGGGTTCTGCTGCTGGCAAAAGCAATGGCTTGACCAAGGGGAAAGTAGAAGCCACATTACCTGAGTAGCCTGTAGCTGTTACAAAGTGGACTGGACAGAGTAGCAGGACCAGAGCAACTTCCATTTCCTTCAATGGGAGCTACTGCTGGAAATTATTTTAAACTTTGTCTACAACACGCTGTCTCAGGCTGTGCTCCTCCCTCTTATCTCTTCTTTTCTTTTCTTTCTCCTATTCCTTTTCCATCTAGCTCCTGAAAAGTGTCCTGAGGGTTTGACAGTTTCTATTTAATCATTTCATCCTTCTGTATGGAAGACTGCTGAGCACCATACAGTGCAGATACTACTAGACTGGAATTTCTGAATATCTGCCTGCCCTCTTATCTGCTTTGGTGCCAGGCTCTTGATATCTCGCTCTTCCCCCCCAGCCCTGTGCCTGTGATGCTGTAACAAATAAAGTTCTAAATAACTCCTTTTGTTGGGGGGGGGGGAAGACTGCATTTTGCCAATACACAAAAAAAGGCAGAGAAAGATGGTTTCCCAAGATTTTCTTTTAGCTGCCAGTGTACTAAGGGTATATTCATTAAAACCAGTATCAGATTAAAGAGGGAGAAGGACTAGCAGACAGCCATTTTATTTAGCCTTGGAGGACAAAGTTCAATTCCCAGCTTGCTGCCTTTTGCAACTCACAATCTGTTACGAGACTCTACAAAAGATTGGCTATACTTTCTGTCTCCCACAAAACTAGACTGTATAAATAAATAAATAAATCCTCTAATGTCTGGTCAAGTGCTCAGATGTGATGAAACTTCCAACTATCAGTCATCCTACTATTTTCATAGAACAAAGCAGGGACCAAGCACTGGATAAGACATGAGTTTAAAAAAAAAAATAAATTATTGCCACTTATTGGCTTGGTCAGTTTGCTCCCAGCTGGGGTTTCCAACTGATTTATTTTTTCATTAGGGATCTGAACTTTAGCAATCCTATGAATTATTCAGAAAGAACCCAAAGTTCATTTGGAGAATCCTGGGTGAATCAAAACACTTCCATGACTGTTTTTAATATCATCAAGCACTCAAATTCTGACTGTGTGAAAGGGTATTAAGCAAACACTGGGCAAAGCAGAGCAGGAGCACAGATAGGTACACCTCACCAGCACTCCCCCTCGGTGAATGCAAGTGAATTTCATTTCTGTCATTGAGCACTCTGCCCGAGGATACAAGTGTGTACATACACATAGCTATTAAAAAGGTGACACACTGGAGTGTTACACCTTCCATAGGCCCATGGTAAATCTTCTGTGCACTCATATTCTGAATGCTTCTCAAAAATGAGAGTAGCTTTTTGGGGAATACTCCCCTCTGTCAAGACAGACAGGAACCAATATGTCAAGCCAAAACCAGTGCAGGAAAGAGGCACTAACAGCAGGTTGTAGAAAGCAATCTACCTCTCAATCTGATGTACAGAGTTTTGCTCTCAATATCACGTATACATATCTGTAGATAAAGACACACATTGGATTTATGGTATTCTGCAGAAACATCCAGACATCTGGAAAAGCAGCAGTGCTCTGTTTGCTTTTCTGTCGCTAGACCTGCAAAAGATTCTGTGATCAGAGAGCAACAGCCAAGTTGGCTAATGATGCTGAGGAACCATCTCTCTTCTCATACTGTAGTCATGGCCACCCTTTGATAGAAAGCTGCAGGTTCCACAGCTCTAATAGGCTTCTGGCAGAAAGGAAGAAAACATGCCCTTTTGACTCAAAAAGCAGAGTTAAACAGTAGTATTCTAACAGCCACTAACTATACTATGGCCATCAAATTAATCACATCGAACTGGTCAGTGAGGCCAGATGAAATCTTCCAACATCTTTGGCAGGAAAAAACCCACACCCCTCCACTACTAGGATACCAAAAGCTTTTCCGCACACTCCAGACTGCAACTCTAAATGTTTTCCATATTCATCTAAAGCACGGTTGGTAGCAATCAGAAGGGTTTAGGCTCAGACTGCCAGTCAGCACATTAGAGATCACTGTTGTCAGTCATTTCCAAACATGTTGGGCATCTGCAATTAGAAACATTAACAATGGGATTTCACAGGTGTAGGTTACATGCTTTCAGGAAAGAAATGGCAGTTGCTGGCAGTGGAGAAATACTTAAGAACTACTTATCTCCTAATTAAACAAGGTGCTGTACTCCAAGTACTGAATGCTAAGCAGTGCTCTAGCATGTGCTCATCTTAACCCTACAGAATTATGCTGAATTACTAAGGCTCCATCTGAGCAATTCTTAGCCAAGACTTCTTGCATAAACAGATGGAGCAGTTCTGCTGTTTCCATGCTGACACATTTAGACTGCAAAAGTACAGGATTAAGTTCAAATTTATCATAAAATCACTTTAGATAGGACACCGTAATCTTTATATCCTTCTCAAGTATGACAAACGGAAAGACAAGACTGTCTGTGTTGTGTTTAAAACAGGCAAACAATAGCTGAAATGGTTGTCAAAAAATATTGATTGAACAGCTACAGAGCAGCGTCTGAGGCCAGAGGAGAACAGCCAGCCCCAAAGATCTCTACATTCCCTTTAAGACCGGGATGATCTTCACCAGATGCATTTCCCAGGACACGCTAATGTGTCATGTAACTCCCCATGGCACTGCAGACACTGAGGATCACCAAACTAAAAGGACAGTAATCTACTTATAAGCTGTATAACACAATTCATAAAGAAGTGATGAACGCAGGTAGAGATGATGCTGTCATATGTCTTTGAGGAATCACCTATGAGAGTAGACTGTCAAGTGGCAGAATATGCCAGATTTAGACCTCGGTTTTCTCTCTGCAGCAACACAAAGTGGTTGGAACAGAATCCAGGAGTGCAGCCAAATTAGAGCTGGCTTTCAAATGCAGTCTGGTGATAGATTTCAACATGAGGAATTAATTAATATTGCTGGAACACTTTGAGGGAACACTACCCAGAACCCAAATAGGACATAAAGGAGAAAAGGTCACTGACAAAGCTATGTCATAGTCTGTGCAAACACACATCTGTTAATTCCTACTCAGGAGACAAGATGTCCCCTAGATTGTAACTTCCATAGAATAGCTCCCCTCAAAGACACTGAAGGGCTGCTTCTGTAAGAAAACCAGAATAAAAATTCAGATTATCACACATCAACCAGTCCTGTGAAGTTTAACTCCAGACCTCCTGTCAGAGATGTCTCAAACTCCTCTGTGGTTTCAGTAACTTCTAAGTTGGGAATGAGAATCCCCATTTTGAAACTGTTCCCAAGATCTCAAAGCCTGGAGTGAAACAAAAATTCAAACATTCTTGTAAAGGCACCAGAAGGAGCAAGCCTTGCTAGCTTGAGACACAGGACAGCCAAGTGACCAGCTCCTTCAAGTGTAGCTTACCTACTCTGAATTTGGTAGTGCATGGTCCTAAATCTACAGCTTCACCATGGAAGAGGCTCTCTAAAGTATCTCCTTGTTAAAAATTAAATTTTACCTTTGTGAAGGAACAGCATATTTAAGTAATTAAATTCCATTTCAGTGTTCTGATCAGCTCTCTGCCGTTACACGTTCTGGTGCTTTCTCTCCTGCTGGCAATCTATATTCACATTTCATGCAGCTTAAAGTACAGATCAAAACCCTTCCTCTACCACAGACTTCCAGAAGTTTGTTCAACCTTTCCCGTTTTGTTTTTTTCAATTGAAGACTTAACTTATAATAAGCTATTATTGCAAATATAATGGGAACACAGGCAGGCGAAAGTCTAAATACCAAAATAAGATCAATCATTTTTATCATGGCTTCTTCAGAGCTGCTAGAAATTATAGGTCTGTAAAGGCATCAGGCTTAATTGTCTAGTACACCACTATCTTGCCTGCCTCTATCCTAAATGCCACGACACACAAGGTTAACTCACATCTCCTTTTGTTATTTTCATGGGTGTAAAGTAAACAATCGGAACGTGAAGCACTTTTTCCCTACAAGTTGGTATTACACTGAAATTCAGAAGTGGAAAAGAACTATCATTTAGTGGACAGAGTGGAACAAAAAATCACTATTGTATAAAGGCTGAGTGTAAATATATGCTGCCATTCAAGTGCAGATATTTATATAGTTCAACACATAACAATATTAAATAAACAGGCCTATATGAAAAATTAAATTCCACAGCACAGAATTCATTCCCACGTAATTAGAATGTGAAGGTTCTTTAAATTCTAACTTACACATTTAGACTATGATTTTCCATTTTTAGTTATGGCCACACTGTGGTTATCTGGCATAATGTACACCAACAGAACCAGACACACTTGATATTTGGGCTCTTTCGTTTGAATCAATTCCTTAAGAATGCTTAGCATTTACACCTGAAGATGTAAGCCATGTTTCAAAACCTGGAAAATTTGTATTTTAAGTTAAACACAGTGCTAAAACATAACAGCATTTTCTGGACTGAAGACCAATTTTGATCTCTGTTAACAGATTAAAGCTGTTTACAGTCTTAGATGGCACATGTCAATATCAGCATCTCCTTGGCACTTTCTTCTAGTCTTTTGTATTTCTCTTACCTTTAATGCACCATGTTTTTCATTTGCTTCAACAATCAAAATTTCTGCCGTATCCTCAGCGTGCTCAGACCGTGCATGTACAAACAAGGCTCTGCCAGCTTCTGATACATTCTTTAACGCAACTAAAGACCCGTCATGTTCCACCTTAAAGTCTGGGTTAGAAACTTCGAAGTTCAATTTGTTATTCCCCTTGCAGTCATCAAATTCCACTGGAGGGAAAATAAAAAAAGAAAAGAAAACACACAAGTATGAGTATACACTTTGATGGACTTCAAATATCTTTATGTTACTGGCTTGTCTACAGATCTCCGGAAGAAATGTCTCCCAGTCTAAGGGGGAAAATTTTCAAAGAAGCTTTGTATTTGTACGATTATAATTCACAAATCTTACAAATATGTACTTCCAGAAGGATGAAGAGATATTGACCATGCTAACTGGGGAGGTAGGAGATAAACAGAACACTTTGGACATGATTGTTTGGTGTTCACTCAGATCAAATGCACCAAGTGCCCATCTAGTTCTGCAAATTAGGCAGCATCGGTAGAGACCTTGTTATCCTCCTCATCAGAACCCGAGATCTCTCTCCTGCTGGCAAAGTGCTTTCAGATATCCAAGAAATCTTTGTGCATGGAATTGGTTGTTTGTAGAATATTAAACCTCACAGTCTACTGCAGAAGTGTTACATAACAGAAAAACCAAGCTATGACATTTCTTACTAAATACCGGGATTGCGATACAGTGTGTGAGCTGCACCCTCGCTACAGCCAAGGATTATGAGAACTTTTAATTAAACAGCAGCTGTCAATAATCCTGTTTCATTTCACATGGAAGATTTAACATATTTAGGAAGGCTGACATAAAGAGAAAACTGTCTCTAGAATACGAAGGTTTGAGACTTTGAGTCAATTTCCTTCTCTGGGTCCAACAGATCCTCTTCGCACAGAATACGGGAGAAAGCATCACTGATGTGACTGCCAGCTGTAGGATTAAGAGGTCATCGCCACAAACTTGCAGTCACGAAGTAAACTTTTCAGGTTTTGACATCTTTGAACAATGCATTTGCACATGAAGTAGGACTTTTTGCAGGCTATCTGTTTCGTATTAGCTCCCTGCTCCTGGAGTTACTGCTGCTGTAGCTGTTTCACCGATACGTACGCTCCCACTGGCTTTATTTTACATTTCGTTTCTATTGGATCTTTAAAAACTGCGTTACACGTTCAGAAATGAATACAGACAAGGATACATACCACAGAAGATAAAAGACTATAGTTTTACTGAACATAAAGCACTTTGCATAATTGTTTAAATTCACTGTATAGACTTCTTGTATTGGGTCATTGTTTTTTAAAGAATAAAACAATCCCAGATTCTTTCCCAGCCTGGCCAATACCCAAGCTTTTCCTGACTCTGGAACCTCTAGAACTGGTTTTAAAGCACAGAGAGGATTCTCATAGTGGATGGCCACACTCCTGAGAAGTTACAGAGAAATTTTCTTCATCAAATTTCGCATCTATTTCCAGATATACGAAGTCGAAGACAGGGCTGCCAGAGGACCTCGTGGAGATGCTTCCTCTCTGGGCATTCACTGGATCCGAGTCCAAAAGTACAACCACCACAGGGAAAAAGAACTGTTTCTGCTTCCACTACTTGAATACAACTTCATTTTATGATGAATATCGATGAGAAAGGTTAAATTAAAAATTAACCAAAAGCAAAAACCTCAAATGCCCAACATTCAGAATATGAGCCATCGAACCCTACTTGCCAAATGGATAGCAGTGGGTTGACCTTGGGCTGCATCCCAGCCACTCCCTCACTCCCCCACCTCAAGGGGACTGAGGCAGAAAATGACATCAGAAAGCTCGTGGATCAAGATAAAGACAAGGAGAGCACCTACCAACTACTGTCACGGGCTAAACAGAACTGACTTGGGGAAAACTAACTTAATTACTTTCCCATTAAAATACATTTGGATGGCGAGAAAAAGATGAAATTAAAACCCAAACCTCCCCCTCCCCAGCTCGGCTTCCCTCCTCCATTCCCAACTCCTCCGCCTCCTCTCCCTGAGCGGCACAGGGTGCGGGAACACGGGGTGCGGGAACAGGGGGTGCGGGAACAGGGGGTGCGGTCAGTCCCGACCGGCTGCTCTCCGCTGCTCCTGCCTCCTCACACTGCCCAGCTCCAGCTTCCTCCAGGAGAAACCCCCCTGCTGCAGTGCGGGGTCCTCCGGCAGCCGCAGGGAACCCCCCTCCAGCCCCCGGAGCCCGCCCTCCTCTTCCTCACGCCGCTCTCTCCCCTTTCCCCCCTCGCTGCGGGCAGCGCTTCGCCCCCTCCT